>VXBO01000363.1:299400-446382 GCA_013400135.1 Rhinoptilus africanus
GCGGGCCCGGCCCGGCGCCCCCCGCCGCCGCCGCCGCTAGGTGTCAGGCGCCGCGCACGGCCGCGGGCCCGGCGGAAAGCGGCCGGCGTGTGAGGGGCCTGCGCGGCTCTCGCTGTTTCCACACGGCGGGTGCCAGCAGAACCCGATACGGTGTGATATATAGAAGCAAGGTACGACTGGAATAATGAAATTTCAAAAATAAGCCCTTTTTAGAGGCTGGTTGTAAGAGTCCTGCTGGGTATTGTAAATGCCTCAGGTGCACTTGATACTGCTGTTACGTTCCTGGCGTTGGCTTCTAATTTTTATGGAAAGATGGATTGAACTTCAATTTAAGAATATTCGGTAATCCCTCTCAGGACATACTGTAACAGCTGGTATTTCTGTGTTGCAGCAAATCGATTCCATACAGCAGTCAGCAATGCCTATGGCTGGGCTCCGGCAAAAACTTCCAAAGCATTTTAAATAGAGCGAGCCAAAGAAAATAACATCATCACTGCAAAAATGTAGCTTAATTTGCAAGTTAGAAAAAAAAAATAAATCCCTGTTCCATTCCAGCAAAATATTAAGCATTTTACTGGTAAGGATTTCATCAGGTCATTTATTTTTCATTAATATGTATTTAGGATCTAGTGGGAATAACTTTATGCCGTATATAAGTTTCTTAAATAATAATGAGCTTGATTTTTTTTAATATTGAATGATTTACCGTGAAATAAAGAAAAATAAAGGAACCATCGAGTTTAAATACATGACATGTATGTAGATCAACAAGCCGTTCCACGTTTCGCAGTGAACTTTTTAAGGGACCTGAATTTCTATTTAATAATAATGCACCTTTAATGAGAATACCTTGCATGTTTGGGTTGGTTTTTTTTAATAGACGAAAGTGCTTTAAGCTGCATATAAATCAAAGATGTCCCATTCATAGTAAATCATTTTGTTTTAACCAGTTTCTTACATGTATGAAAACTAAAAATGCCTCTGNAACACGGGTGATCAGGGACAGGATTTATCCCCTCATTCCTAGGTAAGGGGCCTCTCTTATTTGTGGCATATGCAGAAAAGTGGTTCCCTTGGAGAGCTGTAATTCGAGGATTTTGCAGTTTTGGAAGTCGTTCCCAAGAGGTTTCTGCCCTGCTCCTGGCTATTTATAACGGGGGGGGTTTGGCACCCTGGTAAGTTCTGTCACCTTAACGAGCCTGGCGGCGAGGCAAACTAGAATGGCGTCTGGCCTGGTGGATGTGCTTCTTGCCGGAGCCGTCGGAAGGCCGGGAAACCGTGCTGTTCCTCTCACGGACATCTAGTTTGTTTTTTTTTTAATACCAGTTCAAGCAGAAAGCCCCTAGAAATGGAAGTGTCGTTCATTATGCAAATACATACAGGCAGAAATAATTAAATTAATTAGTGTTTACTTTTAAGCTGACACGATAAAAAAGCAGAAATAGTTGACGCTGGAACCTTTCGAGGTGCTCCTCTCCACTGCAGGCCCCTGAGGCACGGCGGGTCCCGGTGAGGGCCCGGTGAGGCTGGCCGGGCCCCGTGAGGCCCGGGCGGGTCCCGGTGACGGCCCGGGGGGCCGGGCCGCGTCCCGTGAGGCCCCGGCGGGCCGGGCCAGGTCCGGTGGGGNTTGCAAGTTAGAAAAAAAAAATAAATCCCTGTTCCATTCCAGCAAAATATTAAGCATTTTACTGGTAAGGATTTCATCAGGTCATTTATTTTTCATTAATATGTATTTAGGATCTAGTGGGAATAACTTTATGCCGTATATAAGTTTCTTAAATAATAATGAGCTTGATTTTTTTTAATATTGAATGATTTACCGTGAAATAAAGAAAAATAAAGGAACCATCGAGTTTAAATACATGACATGTATGTAGATCAACAAGCCGTTCCACGTTTCGCAGTGAACTTTTTAAGGGACCTGAATTTCTATTTAATAATAATGCACCTTTAATGAGAATACCTTGCATGTTTGGGTTGGTTTTTTTTAATAGACGAAAGTGCTTTAAGCTGCATATAAATCAAAGATGTCCCATTCATAGTAAATCATTTTGTTTTAACCAGTTTCTTACATGTATGAAAACTAAAAATGCCTCTGTCCTTCGTACGGCTGTAGTCGTGTGCTCACGCTAGGGACTGTAAGTGAGCTTAGAACATGACTTCTCCTTTATGGCGCTTGTATGTGTTAAAAAGAAAACAAGCAGAATTAATGCAAAGTGAGTATGTTCCTTCTTAATTGGTACAGCCTGTCCTTGGCTACACTGTTTCTTTTTTTTTTTTCTCTTTTACACTGCACCCTGGCTAACTTCGTGTATAGATGTTTTACAACTTTGTCATCATAAGATGAGCTTTCACTCTGAAACGCTTAACTTCCTTATCTCTGTTTTAAATTTTAAGTTAATGGATTTTGAGCTGATTTGATGAATATCAGAATATTTTTTTGGAAGTTGATGCTTTTTTCTAGTGAAAGCTCACTTTTTTTCTTCACCACAAACTTTTATAACTAAGAAAACCTCAAAACCCTAATAAAACAATCTTAATAGATAGGTCTTTAAGTTTTATTCAATCCTTTTTGTCATAGAATAAGTTATCCAGGGCTGTAACTTCTGCTGTATTTGCCGCCTTAAAAAAAAAAAAAAAAANCCCCTAAAAAAAAAAAAAAAAAAAAAAGCAGGTTCGCTGGAGCTTGAAAGCTGACGTGCAAAATCTTTCTTCGGGTAAATGCTTAAGGGAGAAAAAAAAAAAGAAATTAAAAAAGTTGCCTGACTGTTTGAACTATAGGCTTGTGCCTAGGGACGAGTTAACAACTAGCTTATATCTAATAATTTATTTAAAACTTACTAAACAAAGTCTTGCGGATGGCCCTTAATATGTTGCAGTACTTTGAGCAATGTGGGGGTTTTTTTTGGTGGAAAACAAAATTTTGAACTGCATACAGTGTTTACAGCACCTGTATATTACTCTTCCACAAGACCGTTGCCAAGTACAAATCTGTCCAAAATATGCACTTTCAGAGCCAAGATGACTTCAAAAGTCATTCTGATTAATACGAATGTGTTTAAAAAACACAAAACAACAAAAACCAAACCAGGAACAGCAACAGCAAAATGCTCTTCCACTTGTTTATTTTCTTATGCTAAAGCAGAACTATGCTGCTTTCTTTCTTCAAGGAAATCTGGAGAAAACACGTTTTCTGTTAGCTTCTACTTCTCCCTCTCCCTTCCTTCTGCCTGCAAACACATCAGACCCGTGCCCTGCTGTTGGTAAACATTTCCAGTCTCAACTCTGAATTTTTCACAAGTTTGTGTTCCAGTTTCATATTTTAACATACTTGAATTTAAATACATTCACTTATATTTGACATTGGGTTTTACTTTTGTTCCATTTGCTCTGAATTTTCTTCAATGACTTATTAAAAGAAAGACACAAAATTTAATATCAGTAGGCCCATGCAATAATTAAAAAATATGTCTTAAAAAAATACTGACTTTGTAGTAATGAATTACAGGAAAATTCCTTAACGTGGTCTTCATGATAGTGGCTCCATCAACTTCACAAATCAAACGGCTATTTACCTTAGAGAAGTGTTTGCCCAGTCCAGGTTTATACAACTTTAGTTAAAATCTAGATTATATTTCCAGATTACAAATAAAAATTGCATGTCAGATCTTAAATGAACTGAAAACAATTAAAAGGAGGTTAAGTAGAAACATGGAATAAATTACCATATGAGTAAGCAATTATTTATTTTTTTCTGGGATAAGTAGTAGCAAAATTTGAGTGACTTAAATTATTCCTTGTTTTAATAAAATAGCCCCAGACTTTACTTCCAAAATACCTGACGTGCTGGAGTTAAAGAGTATAATTTACATGAGAGAAATGTGTTAAATTATTTTTACAGCAGAATGGGATTATAGGCTAGAGTGAAGAAAACAAAACTTGTTTCACCTGGGCAAAAAAAAAATCTTAACAGTCATAAATAAATGCAAAGCACTTTGTTTTGAGAGTCTTAAATCAAAAGCTTGTTTTGTGATAATTACTGGATTTGGTTAGCTGCAGTAATTTACAGTTTAACAATGTTCTTAATTGTAAAATTCTGTTTCTGTTCTTTCTAGGAGAAACTGGGAGATAGCATAAATCTTTGTGGACAACTTGGCTGCAAGCAGTTGAACTGAAATTAACTTCTGCCTTCTGGCTGCAGAGCGCTAGTCTGACGTTCCTGCGTGATACTCTGCAGACTAAATCATGCCAGCATTATCAGCTGGATCTGGAAGTGACACAGGTATGCAAGCCAAGGAGGACTGCATGTTTCCCCCAGATCGTATTTGTTAAGTCTACAGTCTCTATTTCAAGAAATCATCAAATAAGATAATTAATTATGGTCTCAACAGATGCCTTATTTAACACTAAACATAACCTTTTCTCTCTGAAGTTAATTTAGATACATGAAACACCACAGGTAAAATAAATTAATTTTTAAAAGTCTCACCACCATCTTCTTCCTTACCATCCCCAACCCCCCAAACAGAACAACTCCAAACAGATATTATATATGGATCTGAGGAACTTGGATTTGCCTCTAAGCATGGTTCCTACAATGTTAACTTGAAAAAGTAGGAGGGGAAAAAAGAAAAGATGATATCATACATGCCTTAATATTTGCAGCAGTCTAGACTATCCCCTCTGTGAGTTACAGTTATCAGTGGAGTTATTTCTGAACACAGACTATTTAGTTTTGACACTTCTTTAACAAATTAGGAGAAGAAAAATACTGCCTCAAATTCTCTTCCTTCCCTTGCCTTCCATGACAGACTCCAGTTCCTATCACTGACTACAGGCAGTGGGAGTGCAGACATGTAGCTTTCCATAGTTTTCACCTTCTTTGTTGCGGTATTAGGCTGTATTCAAAGGTTATATCTCATCTTGCTGTTATGCATGCGTTCTCTTTGTCTGACAGTATTTTTGTCCCTTTTTTAGGGACAACTACAATTAGTATTTTTGCTTGAGGTTGTTTGGAAAATAGGTGATCCAGCTGAGGTTACAATAGAAAGATCCCTGCTTTCCACCCTAATGCTTGTAATTCTAGATCACGTAGTTTTATGCGCAAGATGTAACAGCAGGATTTTGAAAACAAAGAGGGAGATTTCAAGTCAGGGAAAAAAAATATGTTAGAAGCTGCATTTGATTCTTATTTTAAATAGACCGTAAAGTGCAGTGATTCCCCCACCCCCGCCCTTAGGTCTGCACAAAATTTCTCTTAGATTAAAAGATTAATCTTTAGAGTTGTGTGTGTGTTTACTTATTTATTTATTCATTACCATGGAGAGTGAGGGTTGTGTTTGTTTTTATTTGCTTTGTCTCCCTGCTCCTGTGTTGAAGGGATTTGACCATCAGCTTGCCAAATCCTACCGCTCACACCTGCCTTTTCTCCTCCTTCCCTCATGTAAATAAGTGCAGTTGAAGCTGTCTAGTATGCTAAAGCTGAATTTTGGAAGATTTATCAGGGTCTACTCTGGGCTGATTTTCCACTCTGGATCTTTGCTTTCTTTATCATGCAACATTTTGTGTCCTTCCAAAACCCACTGTAATTTTTTTCTTATTGCTACTTGGCCAAATGCTTTCTGATGTTTCAGAAGTCTCAACAACACATTGAGATGAACAGCAAGGGGATGTGTGATGACTGGTGCCTGATGCTGACAACTTTGCTTGTTTTATTGTTTAAGGAATGGTAATATGTCAAAAAATAAGTGTCATGGACAAACTCTCTGAATAGAGATGGAAAAGGTCTCCAAAAAGTGGAAAAAAATTGTAATTTTAAAATTGTGTATGTTAAAATGTTTCTAGAAACCTGTTTTATTGTGCTATTTAATGCATAGGATGCATTAAAAATGCATTTTCAATATTTAACCCAAATACACCTTTAATAATTATGGTGTGTGATAATGCTCAATTATCTCTATTCTCCCAGGAAATCTATATTAAAATGTGAGGTGCACCATTAATATCTTACTGTTGAATGATACTGCTTTTTGAATCCAACTTGTTTTCTGCTACAAGTTGTAAATTGTTTCTTTAAATAAAAATCAACATTTGGAAGGAAGAGAATTATTTTCTTCCAGTTTCTTTATGGTATTCCCTCATAGGGGTGATAGGTACTAAAGTATTTTTTGAATAATTACATCAAACTGTGCTTTCTGTCGTTTATAATACGGGTGGTTTTTAATCAGAGCCCTGTTTTTCTGTTATTACTGTCTCTCTTAGATTAAAAAAAAGAGAAGCACAAAACCAATTTGGATTTTCTTACATCTGTTGTTCCTTGGTGGGTAGACTAGTTTTCCTCTCGTCCTGCCTGCATAAAATGGTGTAAGGAGTTGAAACTGCTGTAGTCCATGAGAGGACTATCTGGGACGCTGTGGAATTAGCAGGTCACTTAACCGGGGACATAACAAAAATGCACCTTTAGGGTAGGGACACAACTTCATTTAGTGTATCTGATAAGACTTTTTTATTAATGCATTCGAACAAACCCCGACCTAGCTTATTTTTGTTGCTATTATATCCTGGTGAAGTAAAAGTAAACCTGGTTTTAAAAATGAGTGAAAGAATTCATTAAGGACCAATAAATAGAAATATGTCACCTGTGAATATCAGAAAGTTGCCAAGTCACAAACTATTGGAAACTCGGACACTAGTATGGAAGCATTGATGGGTTTTTTTTATATATATAGTTTTAGGCATCAGACCACTGTCAAAAGCAAGATAGTGTTCATGATGTGCCCTTTTGGATTAGACTAAATGTTCACCACCTTGTGTTAATTTTACATTGTTTTTACTTTGTCAGCAAACTTTTTTAGGGATGTCACCATGTCCTTGCAGCTGCTTTATTCATATACCATGTTTTAACATGTGTGTTCTTCTGAGCACAGACCATACCTCTTAAATCTGTTTTGAGAGGCATTTACCAGACTTTAAACTGTGACAAATCAAAAGCATGGCTACAATATTTGCAATCCTCTGTTTTAAAGCATTTGTTTTCATTAATTTAGATTCATCAAGTGAGTTTGAAATTAATCTTGTACTTTACCAGTAACTTTAAGACAGAGAAGGTCTTACGTGTACACGTGTTTCTTTCTCTTCCACTGTCCATTAGCCATATAGAAGCTCTATTTTTATGTAATAAAAATGATTTGTTGGTTATAACATGTACATGATCCTGCTCCTCCCTTAAGGTTTATAGTCCTGCCAGTGTCAGGTCAAAATTATTTGTTGGTTATAATGTGTGCATGATCCTGCTCCTCCCTTAAGGTTTATAGTCCTGCCAGTGTCAGGTCAAAGTTATATTAACGCAACTATCTTGACCGTAAGGCTGAGCTCCTGCCCAAGGCTGCATCTGAAGCTTTAAATATATTCTGTGTTGCAAAAGTCTGCTTGAACTCTGTGCAAGCCCATCACATAGAGTTTGAAGACTGAGCAAGGAGACTTGCACTTTTGCAGGTAAAGCAAGTCTGTGAGATCTGGCATTCACTTATCTCTAATATATTTAGGAAGATTTAAGTTTCCAGAGTAGTTACAGAGTAAGCTTCACAGTAGTTGATGGCAGCTTCGTTGCTGACTCTGGTAGAGCCAAGATGACATCATTCTGCTCTAAGTGTTGTTTTAGTGTGAAAAACATCATAAAATTGTTACAGATTTCTTTCCTCTCAAACCTATATCAAGCTTGCTTAGCTGACAAGCTTCAAAATGCTTTTCTGTTTGTCCTTAAAAAATAGCGCACAAATGTGCGAAGCAGACTTTGTGTTTTTGATTCATGTATTTTCAGCAGGAAAATCACATTTATGAGCCAAGTTTGGCCACCAAGTAAAACTGTGTGAGATTGCTTAAATATAATGAAAGGCAGAAGCAGATCATGAATTTGAATATTGTGAACTATAGAAAGAAAAAAATGCACAGGGCTTACGTTAGTTTCTTCTTGAGTACATGTAGGAGCTAATGCTGTGCCAGATTGTGGAGTTTGTTCCGTATTACAAGCCTGTAAAACTGAATACATGTTAGTTTTTTAAATTAAAAAAAACCAACACATTTGTTACTAACCAAATTGTGTAAGTTCACGTGGCCTTTAAAATAGTCCTGGTTTTGGTGTTTTCTGTTTTGTATGATACAAAACAAAGATAAGAATTTTGTTGTAAATGTTGGGTATTTTTCCAGATGACATTTTTAGTAGGGCATTCTGTGATTCTTAAAAAATTATCTTGATCTCTGAAGCTGCATGCTGTTGATGTGCGTATACTGAATACTGGCAGAAATATTTTGCTAGAATATTATGTTGATATGGTAGTTCCATAGTCCCTATGGATTACCTCCCAGTGAAACGAGACCACCGCAATCCATGCGAAGTTCAAAGATGATTTTGCAGCCATATGAACACCAAAAGATGCTATCCTTGCTTTTACTGTTTTTATATCGATGTCTCCCCTTTATTTACTACTAATGCATTTTAATCAACTTGCCAGTTTTAACATAATCTTTCCTAAGAATGCTTGATAATGAAAAGGATAAAAAGGTGGAGAGAAAAAAAAAAGAAATGGTAACACGAAGAAAAAGCTGAGTAGTTAACTGAGCTGCGAGGGGGACATCACAAACATTTGCAGAGGCAGGACAAATTAAGCTGAAGTGACTAAAGATTTTATCCTTCTAAATCAGTTTTCAGAATGAAGAGGAAAATAGAAATCAGGCAGTTCTACTTTTACAGACTGTTTTTAAAAAATGTAATAACATAAAATGGTGGCCAAAGATCTGGGTTCGTTGTTATGAGATGAAGAGAAAGGGAATTTAGGAGAGTAATGAAGGAAAGATTTCTGGGAGTAGCTCTTCCGTCGGAGGCTGCCAGGGCAAAGGCTTGCTGGGCAATTGAACGCTGCTCCAAGCTGCCTCCACTTTCCCCGCTGATGTGCCGCAGTGGAAACGGAGCAGAGGGAAAGCCTCCGCTCCCCTCCTTCCCACCATCCCTTACCACTTAGGCAAAGGTGTGCTGTAGCAAGTGGAGTATCTAAATGCCTTTGCCTACACCATGATTTCAAGGATACTTCAATTTCTCACTGCGCTGAAATGCACAGATATGGCTAGATTTTAATGAAAACTGATACACTAGCAAAATTTATACTGAATTAATAAATAGAGCCAATATTTTACAGTGCATTCTTGAATTCTCCCCATCTCCAGCTGCCAGAGGCATTAAATGTCTTGTAGGCTAATGTTAATATGAAAGATTTGTGAAAGTATGAGACGTATGGCTAGCTTTAATTGCTATCAGATTTAATTTTTAAAAATATAACTTGCTGGTGTTGGAAAGGGTATTTATTTTGGTATCAACATGTTTAGGGTGACTGTTGGAAAACTTGTTCAAAGTAGAACGAAATTTCTCTGAACTCTTCTGTCTTGGGTTAATATTTTATATTATGCTAGGCTGATTCATCAGTGTGGAATCAGAAAATGTGTGCAATTATATTTGTGTAATTATATTTACTGATGGTAAACTCTTTAAAACTGTTACAGTTCTTGGACACAAATTTAAATTCAAATGGTCTGGCAGCTGCAACAATTTTTACTCCCTTTTTTTTTTTTTTTTTTTTTTGGATGAGCAATGTGTAGTTTTGTGGTAAATTTGAAAGTACAGCCGCCTATGTTGTTTCTAACCAGAGACCTACGTGTATAGCTACATTTGTTGAACCAAAAGTGGTAATTACAGAAATGGTTGACAGTTCCTAGTGATGCCAGACGTCCTTTGCTGAGAGCGGACTGCTGTGCTGTACAGGTCAGCCAGCAGAGTGTACGTATTGTGTGTATTTGTGGTGAGATGAAAGGTTCTGTGGCTTCTCAACCCAACATCAGGTTAAGTATTGTCTGATTTAATAAAACTAAAGCTGTTAATCTGAAGGAAATTTAGTGCTACTAAGATGTAGTGAAAAGCTTCCCTCCCTGCAGTTCATTGCCTATTGTGGAAGACAGCAGTTCAAATACGATTTTGCTTTCAAAATAATACATTCGTTTAACAAACAAACAAACAAAACCCACTGAAATGCAGCATATTAATCTTAAGGATAAACTATGAAATAATTTAATCATTTTAGTTTAATTTTCTAAGCTTACTTTCAAGATAAAATAATGATGGACTTTACTCTTGAAACTTTAATTTATTCCTATCCCTCTATAGACTTGTATATCAAGTGAATGTGTCTGTAGGCATATACGACTGACTGATGTAATGGCATAACTTGAGCGTTAAACTTTAAACTCAGTCATACAGTGAGACACAGCACTGAAAGAATATGCATGGTTTTGGGCATCAGGAGTGCCTAGGATTGTAGGACTTTTTCTTCTACTCTCAAGACGTAGTAAGAAAGGTTGAGATACATGGTAATCAAGTGATGTTTCCAGTAGTTTTAGGCATAACTGAGTTGAAAATAGTCTTGGCCTCTGTTGTTAGAAGTCTTTATTTGGTCTCTTAATGAAATATTGTGTCCTCCTTTTGCAGATGTAAAATGCCACATGTAGTGTTCCTTGCCACCCTTCCTCAGTTCCAAATCTCTTAACCTTGCAAACTGTGACTAACAAGTTAAACATGGTGAGTGTGCCCAGTGACATCCTACTGCTGGAATGAGTTCTTGCCTGCCTGCCAGGTCATTGCTATTGCCTCCTCTAGTGTTGATGAAGATCTAGATAGAAATAGACTCACCAAGCTGATATCTGTACAAAGGACCAGTCAATTAGTCAAGGTTATTCAAGGTGTCGTAATATATGGGCTTTGTTGGAGGAGCCAAGAATTTTCAAAAAAAATACGACCATTAGATCTTTGTATGAGCTTTCCACAAGCTGCTTAAGGATTTGTGCTTGATAGGTCACTTTAAATCAGTTTTATGTATGTGTTATCCTTGCAGATAATAGGAGAGCTTTTAAATACTTAAGAAAGTACATGTGTTGTTCTTGCAGATAATAGGAGAGCTTTTGAATACTCTAAGAAAGTACATTTTATGAACTTTCAAAGTATCCTTGTTGACACAGCATCCAGTAACTACGTTTTGAGGGGTTCTGATTTTGAAGCAGCTTTGATGAGCCATACAAGCAAGAACTCTGCAGTAACAGTCTTGCCCTGTATGAATGCAAATAGGGATCAAATATTTTAACTTGCATCAGAAGGAAACGGTATGTAGTATGCTAAATCTGAAATACACATGTTGAGACAAATCCTAAAAGACCAATAACAGTTTCAAACAACCGCGGATTCTTTAGCTCTAGGAGCCAAGTTCCAAAACTGAAGACTTTTCCATTTTGAAAGAAATAATATTATTAAAATTGGTGGTCTTAAATGATTGCTCGCTTTCTACATTTTCTGTCATAACGTTGTTTTAAGGTGGGTTAACAAATTACTGTAGCTTGGAGGAATAAAAATTAGGTACAACTTTTAAGTTAAAAGACTGTATTGCCCTTAGTGAGTATGTAGTCTTGTTCTTTGAGTACACTTACAGCAAAATTCTTGTTTTCATTAGGAAAAAAACCGGAACATTGACATTTCAATTGCTGTTCCATCTGTAAGGATTTCATCATTTTACTGCTTTTGTGAATTATCAAATAAATCAAAACAGATTTTTTTTCCAGAGATGCTTATCACTTGCATGTCATGATTCTCTGGTTACTTGGTATCCTGTACCTTTGAAAATTAGATTAATCTCTTTTTTTTAAATGCTAAACTGCATAATTCAAAAAAGGTACATGCTGGAATGAGTTAATCGCTCTGGTTCTGCAGAGAAAAATTGTTAGTCTTCAACTTTTTGCAGTGTCAGGAAGCCCATATATTCAGTGGAATTACTTAAGAGAACATAAAAAAGAGCTATTTGTAGCACATAAAATTGAGCACATAGTGGTCTTTTTACAACTGGAGTCTGATAGGACAGTGCGGTGTGTCTATCCTAATGCATATGTGTACTGCACATGTTTTTATTTGAACCTGTGCATAAATACTGATCTCAAACATCAGAAGGAAATAGTATTCAATATTTGGTGCTAGTGACTGATTTTATTATGCAGCAGCAAGGAAGTCAGAATGAGGATTTCTACTGCAATGCTGTTTGCTCTTGTGTAAGGCAAGTGTTGTCTCAGCCTTTATAGAACTGTAAAGTGCAGTTCAAACGTGAAAAAATGTCAGCTTGTTATAAATGGCAGCAAATGGTGCTGATTATTTTACCTTTGACAAAGTGGAAAATTTAAAGGTTGGTGTGTCCCATTTTATTAATACAATAAAATTTTACAGTGTTGTTCTGGGCTTAGATATATGTTCTTTAGTGTTTATTATCCCTCAGTTACTGTAAAAATTTTTGATTCAAAGTCTGGCATAATTGTTCAGAATGCTAATTCAGGAAATTAATTAACATATGAAAGCAAATGCACATCCATTTGTCTCCATTTCTTTCCTTACGCTAACCAAAGCAAAGTCGGTGTTTTCTTGTAATATGCAAGAGTGATGGAACGCAGAGACCATACTTTTTTATCATTTAGCACTAGTTTATAGCTTCCACAGACTTGTCCTAATAATGAAGCTATGAAGGATATGACAAGAATGGTGATATTAAATTTCTCTAGACTAACAGTAAATTTTTCCATTCTGATGTCAAGAATGTAGAGCATCTGGAATCTGCAGTGCGAGTGGTTCGGTACGGGAACACTTTCATCGGTTGCTTGGCCATTTATTCTCCTCCTAGGAACAAGCAGTCTTCTATAGAGTGTAACACTACGAAGGAAGCAATTTTCTAGTACTGGAAAAATCCTTTATGTCCTGTTGTTTCTGATTTAAAAGCTTTCCATTGCTGCTTAGTCTTAAATATTACTGCATGTGCAAATTTAGCATACACATTTTAAAATTGGAATTGCCGTTATTATCATACACTCTGTTCTTCAAATCGAATAAAACTAAATTGTATTAATTAAGTTTAGGAAAAGCTGAAGATACTCTAAAGCCAAGAACAGCTTAAGTGTGTAAAAAATAATAATAAAAAAAGAATAAAATTTATCCATTACCTTTTTAAGCAGGGATAGTGTTGAGTTTTCAAACATAGCTGGATTTTCCCTTGAAATTATTTCCTTAGTCCAAGCTGGCAGAATGCTACAAGCCTTATTCTGCAGCCATTTTATCTTACTTGCTCTTGCAACTAGTCCAGAATCTTCAGAGTAGTTTCTCTACCATGACAAGCTGTTGTAAATTTTAGGTTTAGGTTATGTATGTGTATTTAGATTATCTACATGCATATCATTTATATGGACTATTTCTCTAGGCAAAGTTATCTAGACACCGGTTTTTAATTCCCTGAGTCACTTTACTTGGCCGAACTAAATTTCATTAGAAGTGTATTATAAGTCTAGTATTAATTTATTACTTTTATTTTTTTTTATTCTTGAATCAGGTAATCAGATTTAATAGAATATATATTCACCTTCAGGCAGCCCCCTCCTCCTTCCACTCTTAGTAAGAGTCTTATGGTATTATTATGTGCAGCGCTTGTCTCCTGTTACTGATATTTCCATGCTACAGGCTTTTATTTAGTTCACAAACAGTATTAAATACTGTACCTAATTCTTATGATGTGAATATATTTGATATATAGCTGCATACAAATATCTAAAACTAGGAGTTCCCTTGTTTATCTGCAGAGGACTCCTATTACTGCCACTGGATTATGTGACCTTGTTTAATCTAGAAAGGCCCGTTTTCCTCCTCTGTTTCAGTGGTTTGGGAAAGCCCAGAGATGACGACCTTGTGATCTGTTGTTGCATTTGTGGGACTGACAAGACTTACTTCCCCTCTTATTAATTGCAAAATAGTCTTACATCTCCGTGTTTAAGCTCGTTGTTAATTATTTTCTGTATGCTCAGGTCTTCTGGGACCTTTGAATAAATGATCTGCTTTTTAAAATCAAAGTAAATGAGTTTGTCTTGTGTAAGTCGTGTTTACTTCACTGAATTTTGGCACCTGAAGTATTTTGATACTAGAAAATCCCAGTGGGCTTATGATTCCTTTTAAATATGAAAGCTGGTTAAATTCAGGCAAACTAGACTGAAAAAAATAACAAGAACCTGAGTAGAATATCAACAGTGTTTAAAAAAAGCAATTTTTTTTTTTGCAAGGTCTTTACAGTGTTGCCAACATCAGGCATTAAGAAAACAGGATTTTGGTTTTGGCTTTTCATATATATTTTTTTTTTTAAACACCACTTCTAGATACTTTTTAAAAGCTGGTTTTGGTGTGTTTCTTTAAATTGTGGGCATCTTTCAAAAAAATGTGTGAAAATACTTATTTTAATAGGAAGTCCGTGCATGTCGTATGCCTCAAGGACGTGGGACTTTAAGAGAAACATCAAATTGAGACCAAGAGCACAACTGAGGCTTGGCAGCCATGTGCTTGCAACAGTAATATTCAGCTGTGATACATCTCATTCCATGGCTTATGTGATGAACATGCGTTTTTAATTTGCAAACAGTTCATCTGAATATAGGAGGTATACCTATGACCTTTTTAAAAGTTAATTTTTGTTTTTAGAAGTGATCAAAAGTGTTCACCATGGTCTTCAGAAAATAGTCTTCAGTCTTCAGAATTGCTACTGAAAAGATTAAAGCAAAAATGTGGTTTCAGCAGCCTGGCAGTACTAAAACCGCCGAGAACCTCGCATTGATTTTGGTGGCCCTTGGCTCTGGCTTACAGAGCCACCTGAGATGCTATTTAGTTTTGCAGGAGGTTTCAGGCTGAGCTGAAATGGTCTCTGCTCTTCAATTCAGATTACTCTCTTGCTGCACGGCAGCATCTCTGCACAGTCACACTTTACAGGGCTGCAGCGATTTGGGCTACCGCCCAAAGAAAGATGGATGTTGGAAAGGTGGATATGACAAGTTATCAGATCTGATAATTTAAATTAGGCCAATGTGTAGTTGCCAATGTAGTGGTTTCGACTTCGTTACCAGTTTACAGTAACTTGACAAATTATTTTGTCCCTGCCCGTGTCACAAAAGCACTTTCTTTTAAGTCCCATTTGCTAGTAAAGTCTCATGCCAGCCACAGTTTCCACTGTTTCTTCACACTGCAATGAATAAGAACTACACACTTTGTGTAACTGAGACGCAAATAAAATGAGACGTTTTAGTTAGAGGGGGGTGCGTGTAGAAGACCCACATACTGCTTTTCTTAACAAAGGGATTGGAGAAAGCCTGTTAGAACCTGTCTGATTTTCTCTGCTGCCCCAGGAGAGTTGCACAGATTGGGTGCGTTGCTGTCAAAGCTATCAGGAGCGCACTAGGGACACGGGCACACGTTTCCCTCCAAGGGGCGATTCAAGGCTACAGGCATAAGTAAAGCCCACAGGGTTCCTCAGTCTTGGAGGGCCGGTAGGTGGGAGTTTTCTATGGGAGTTCTGTACGTAAAACCTAAGTCTCATTATAGGCAGATTCAGTCTTACCCCGTGTCACTACTGTAATGCTTAATCCATCAGGAAACGTGAACTTTCGTTTTATTTTCCCTGCGGATTTAATTATCAAAGCTTTGAGGAGCAAGTTACAGGGATAGAATAGTTTTATAGTTGATTATATGTGAAATTTGATCAGATCTGATGGATCAAGGAAAAGAAAGCTTACTCTGTCATATATTTCTTATTTGAAGGGAGTGGCTGAAGTTAATATTTTCTTTCTTCTGAATGGCACATGTGAATTGTTCCAAAGCAGTTATGCCACAGTGTAAGCTTACGCTGAACTTTCTATTCCATTTTCTATCAACCTTCAGGTTACTCTGAGGTAAATGTATTTGCAGTAACATAAGTGGCTATATGCAGAAATATAAGTCTGAGTGTCAAGAAATTATTTTTAATTTCCTAAATTAAAATGTTTTGAAGCATAAATTGCTTGATAAATATAACCGGTTTTTTAAGTGCTGAAGTTCTCATAGTCGTGGAAAGTCGGAGCCAAGAGTCCCATTCAAACCACGGTTTTCTGTGTGTCGGCTCAATCACTGACTCTGTCTTGCTAGGCAAGGCTCAGCATTCTTTTTCTGTCCATGCATAATTGTAGTGGTTTGAGTTGTATTCTCTTTATTTCTGAAGCATAAACAAGAGCAGGTTTAAATAAGAGAAGGATTCTAAGAGAAGTGAATATCAACCACCAAAAATGCTTGGACCACAAAAAGAATGTATCTGGAAGGAACTTTTTTCCCCAGAATATTTTACTGAAAGGCAGTAGAAGGACAAAAATGTTAAATAACCAGATCCCGAAGGTGCTGTATGTAATTTTGAAAGGGATATGTAGTGCCTGGAAAGGTTTTGAAATTATGTTTACTAGTAAGTATTCTAAATCATAAGTTTTAGGGAGATAATAGGCATAATAAGGATAGGTAACCTGTAACTTGTAACAATGTTCTTTACCAGTAAAATATCTTGTTAATCTGTCCTTGTGATGAACAGCAGCGCTTACTCAGACTAAAAATAATAGCAGGACCGTGTATCTTGGATCCCAAGAGAGTATTGGTGTTTTTGTAGACAGCAGACAGGAGAAAAAGGCATTTTGTCCTTTTTACCCCAAGTAATCCCACTGGAAAATTAAACATGTGCTATGAATTGATATCAACTCATGCCAGGTTGCCTCCCTAAAGAGGGCTGCTGCAAACGCTGTTGCTACATTTCTTGGACAGCAGTTTGATGGCCTGTGTGCATGATGGATATTTTATGCTGTATGCTACCGGGGAACAGTGCGCTACTGTCTGCCCTTCGGAGACCGCTCGCTGCTGAGGTGTGCCACAAATAACCGGGAACGGCAACTGCTTTAACCCTACGGAGCATCTCAAATACCTGCAAATTAAAAATGTTACTGAAATATTTCTGTGTGCGTGTGTCTGGGAAAACTGTGTTGGTTTTGGTTTTTAAGGTTTAATCCTGCAAAACAGAGCCATTCCTTTTGTCTTGCTGTGGATTCCTACGGAACACAGGATAAAAAAAAATGTTAAGCAATATATTAGCAAGAAATATTTAGAGAAACCACGAACCTTTTTTTAATGGACCACCCTATCCAGTTTCTGTTCTTTTAAGGAAGTTTTTCCTATTCATGACTCATTTCACTCTTTGGCTAACATCAAGGGAAATGGAATAACGATTAAGCAAAGGAATGTATGTTTTTTTCTGGTTTTGTCCTTTTTTTCAAAACCTTTATGAATTTTCTGCATAGCCTTGTGTAAATATATATGGATGTAGAAGCTTGACAACTGTGACAAGGTAAAAAGTACACTGCTAATACTTGCTTCTTAGTAATTTTTTGAAAATGTTCCTTTTGGTTTTACAAGTTAATGTTATGCTGGATATTCTAGACTCCCTATTCAGTTAAAATGACATGCTCCAGGCAGCCAATTACACAGAACTGTTAAGTGAAATTAATGAGATCACCCCCAGATTACACTTTGTGTTTTATTTTCATTTTATAGGTCTGTACGAGCTGCTGGCTGCATTGCCAGCCCAGCTGCAGCCACATGTGGACAGCCAGGAAGACCTGACCTTCCTCTGGGATATGTTTGGTGAAAAAAGCCTTCATTCACTGGTGAAGGTAAACCACATTTAAGTCAGATTCTCTTTGAGAAGAGCATATGGAAAAATGTTTTGAGCGCCATCTAGTAAACCAGTGATCAAACTGTTGCTCAGTGAAAACAAAACAGCCTTGTTTTAACTCTGTTTCTGTCAGGGGTGGAAGTTGTTAAATAAGATTCTACCAAAAATACATAGATGATTTCATTTAAGAGTGATGTTTTGGCAGTGTAATGCTAATGCAGCAAACATATGTTTTTTGCCCTTGTTTAGAAAAAAAGAGTACGAAATAGTAGCAGGAAATCTGAGACTTCTTTATGGTCAACATTCAAGACCTGGAGTTTAGCTTAAATAAATAAATGTTCACAGCAAAAATTAGAAGGAATATATTTTCTGAGGTCAAGTATGGCAACAGTTCAGTAGCCACATTAATTTAAAATAATTTCCTTTAACAAAGTCAACTGAAATTCTAGTAAGCTGTTTCTTTTATTGGCTTGCCTCCATTTAAAATTGTGTTTTGCACATAAATATGTTGGACTAAAGTACAACCTGAAATAAGTTTGGAATAATACTTGAGTAAAGTGTCCTGCTATGAAAATGATCAGCAACAAGGAATCAAAGCCTGCCATGGGAGTATGCAGAGCTACCCTGATAATGTTAAAATTACTTATAGCAGAAAAACGGGACCAATCAGCTGGTTAGAATTGTTCCACTCCTACAAAATGGTAAGTATGTCTTTAGTCTCCAGTACAGAGCTAATTCATGCTGGAAGGAAATTCGGAGGTCTCAAATGAGTCAGTAAGTGGTAGTAACCCCTGCTGTGAATATATCCAGACTCACACATAATTGGGCAGAATTTGTTACCCTTGTCAAGTCGTGGATCTAGAAGAAGCTTAAATTGAGATTATTTCAATGTAGGTTTTAAGAGTCACCTTTTTCCATTTCTTTCAGCTGTCTTATTACAGAAAAGGATATAATAGAGTTGACACTTGGCCAAAATTATTTTCAAATTGAGTGAGCATTTACATATAAAATAAACAGAATTACTCTCTGGTAGTTGATACACAAAAGTAACAAACAGAGGAACAATGCTTGGCAATACTCCCTTACCTAAAGAATTTCATCAAAGTTTCTGAAGTGCAGTGATGTCCAGACTCCATACTGCTGTGCTGCAGCGGCCTGTTTGGGTAGCTAGGAACATCACTGAGAGGGGAATGCTGGTTTTGATTCTCATATAGACTAACAGTGGTGTATCTAAGTGTATCGAAGCAAAGTGTTAGGTCAGTAGCTAAATCACTTTTCTTTCTGGATTGGGAGTTAAAGAAGGCTGGCTTGAAAATAAGTGTCGATCTGCAAAACATTGAAATTTTAATGTTTGCTCTAATTTTCTATTGAGGCAAAACCTAAAACCTTTTCAAACTTGTTCATTTGCTCCCTTTTGCCCCTTCCCCCCAAAGAAGACGAAGGCGCACAACGGTAACTAGTTTACTTCACCTTGAGTACACTCTCAGTTTGGAAAAACTGGCGTTCCTAGTTGCATGCCCTAGTTACCATGTTGTTTGTTATTGCAGGGCGGATTGGTCTTTCTGATTTTAACAAGAAAGAATTCATGAGAAAGCTTTCTTGAGGCAGATAGAAATTTTTTGGGATCAGTGAATGGTCACTTTATTGCAATTACAACAAGAAGACATTGAAGTATTCCCACTGTCTTTATAAATATCAGATAAATATCTTGTTGGTTTTACGTCCAAGTATTAAATGTAACTCTGACCCTGTGAACAATTAATGTCCTATTAAGTCTCTCACTACCTTAAAATAGACTTAATTCTTGAAACTGCATCTTTCGTGTTCACTAGTTGCATTTCTTTAATACCCCATACTAATTTAATTCAAATGACAAAGTTTTTTAATTATAAGAATTGAGACTATTAAGAGTATGTGGTCTGACCCAATGCATATGCCGGGCTAATGACCATCCCCTTTTGATTTCTGTGGTGTTCAGTTATTGAAAGTAGGGCATGATGAGCTTTCAAAAGTTTATCTAGTTCAGATCCCTGCCCCAAGATGGGCTTAACTGTATTTGAAACTCATGGTATTTGTTTGACCTTTAACACATTTTTTTAGAAGGATTATTCGGTATCCTATCAAGTTTCAGAGAAGTCAGTTCCATAGCCTTTTTGGAAAAGAGCTGTAAGAGCAGAAGAATGAACCCCATGTGCCATAGTTTTTCGCTGTTACAAGGCTTCAGAAGTGCCAAATCTTTCTTTCTGGGTTTTGGTGTCTTATTTGAAAGACGGTTTTTCATAGCAATAACTTCTTAAAGTCAACTGTACTTGCAAAGACAAATGTTTTTAATTCCTCAGGCAGAGAATGATGACATATTTTGTAATATGAAAAAAAGAAAAGCACTAGCTTAGAGCCAAGGATGTTGCGATCCTGGTATGTGTCGCTTTTGGAAGAAAATGAGCATAGTTATACTACTAATTAGGTATTAATATTTCTCTATCTCAGATAGACATACTGCTTAATAAAGAATTCTAAGCTGATCTTCTTACCTAACTGTTTAATAATTTCAAATATTTTCTAAGTTATAAAATGGATTAAATGCTCCAAATTGCTTGAAAGGTTTAAGTATAAAACGAACTTTCTGCTTTTTCTACAGATATTTTATGGGTATTTAATTATCATAGTGTTTTCTGTATGGTTGTATACTATGGCATATGGTTTGATATTCTGTCTCTCTTAATATTGAAAAGAAAGAAAACAGGAAAAAAAAGAAAAACTCCAAACCTTGTCTTAGAGTTCTCTTCATTCAGTGTTGTTGGACAGAAATCTCTTTGTGAGCTTGGATCAGCCTGAGCTGTTCTAAGAAGTCAGAAATGGAAAAGTTGTATTAGATCATCCAGTCCATTTCCCTGCAAATACTGGATTGTTCCCTACAGTACATTCCTATTGTAGTAAGTAAAACCATCAAAAACTGATGCAACTGTTCTTACTGTCCCTTTTCTCAATAAAGGAGTCTGTTGATTAGATTTTAGTTTGCAAAATATAAAGAAGAGGGAACCCACAACTGTTGTTGACAGTTTGGAAGACAAAACTGGCTCTGGATAGTTGAATGTTTAAAATTTGTTTCTGCTTCCCTCAATTACTTACTTCCTTGTCTTACACGACTCTCTTAAGTTCTACCAAAAATTTTCAGCCGTCTCATTGCTTTTTATATAGCTGAGATCCCAGTATTCTGTAGAGATTTATAGAAAAGAAACATGAAGAGATGATCCTTCGGGGCAGTTGTAAGCACTAACATCGCTGAAACCTGAAATAGTACGCATGTGCTCTGCTTGGATTTTTTTAGAGGAACAGAAGCAATAAATAAAGATCTGTTCTAACTGCTCTTTTAGCTTATTTTCAGAGGAACTGCAAGAATTTCCGTGTGCGTTTGCTTGCTGTTAGTGCACTGGACACATGTTTTACTGTTTGTCTTTTTAGCTTCAGGATGAAGCTTCTGCTTGCGCTGTCGCCTTTAAACATTTCTGGTTGTGGATGTAATGCTCAAGAATGGACTAAGCTTATCTGTTGGGCTGCGACCAAAGTATTTCGTAACCAATTGCAGTTTACTGGTTAGATTTTGGCCAGCTCACAGGATGCACAGTTCTTCAGCCAGTACTGTACTTTGCATTATGAAAAAGAAGCCACAGCAAGTGGTGTTGCTGTTCCTCTTGATAGGGAAGTTTGTGCATCGAAAAAGTAGTAGCACTGGAAAAGAAAATAACTACTGCAAAAGTAAGGAATATTTGATAAATCTAGTCTGATTTTATTATAACGGTGTAATATTTTGGTAGCTGGTCCTGCAAAACCTTAATTTGTGCTAATTTTCTGTTAGTTTCACCTGGGTATGACTTTGCTTGAAGTTTTGAGAAATTCTTTTGTATGTGCTAGTTTTTGTCCATGTCAATGGCATAACAGCCATCATCTCCAAAAATAAAGCAGTTGAGAGTATCCTGATGTAATTTCTTTGACGTGGAAATTGAATCAAATGATTACATAGCCCAAATTTTACAATCGTTGTGGTATAGAAGCATTGGAAATTTTCAGTGTGAAGACTCAGGTTTTTCAATATGTAAACATAGATGCTTTCGGCCTACTGTGGATCCTTTTTGGTAATGAGAAAAATAAAGATAGAATTTACAGAAAGTGAGCTAACAAGGGCAACGCACGTGCTTACAGTGATAAAATCAGCAATCTGCAGGTGATGTGCTGAATCTTCAGTCTGGACTGACACAAGCCTAGTTCATAGGCAAGCTTATATGTACTCTTAGTTTTTACCCAGAACTTCACACACACACTCCATGAAAAAAAGTTGTTAATCTGCAGGATGAATGACTTTGCATCTACAGGACAGAAACAAAGAATCTCAGTAAAGTTTCATGGGCTGTTTCATAACTGCCCAGCCTTTCACTGGGAAGAGCTATGCAGATTGTTCTTGCACTCGTGGAGGGGTCATACGGTGCAGCTTCCCCTACCCCATGATGGATCAGACATCTATTCCCAACATCCAGATACCTCCTGCATTCACCTCCTGGTCATGCATCCAAATGGTGAATCTTCCTACCTGGGCACGTGCTCAAGCATCCACACATATGAATCTTCTTTCCAAAAGACCGTAGAGAGAGTTCAGATGGGTGAGTTGTTCTGATGAGTTATGTGTGACAACTAATTGTTATGAACGTTTGATGGGGATGACCCATAGGCTGAGGAAATGATATCTGTGTCTATATCAAAGGAAAAGGAGGGTGGCGGTGGCTGAGGAGAATGCACGAGATACTGTAAGACCTGAGCGTGACATGGAATAAAGGGTAGAGATTGTACTGAAATGGAGTTGACTTTCTTCATGGCAGCCTGATGGTGTTAATGTTGACTGCTTCCACATTTCAAGTTTGAAGCTACTGTTGAAGTCTTTTTTGCTGAACATAAAAAAATTACTTACTACGTGATTACTTTGTTCTTCGTGTACGCTTTCTCTAGAACTAATATTTATCCAGTCTTCATAATTTATTGTTGGAACTGTCTGTTTCTGCAGGTCACGAGAACTCTTTTTTCCGGTTAACTGTTATGTTATATAGAAGACAGAGAGGGCAGGGTGTGTTATTAAGGGGATTTTGGTGGCTTGTATGTTTCCACCTGTTAAAAGAATGGTGAGAGGAGTTTCTGATTTTAGGGGGGACAAAACCAGCTACCTCGGAAGGAGCTCAGAGGAGCTGTGTTATCCAAGAGCAGCAACCCTGGAAAATGCACTAGAAGAGAAAGTATGGGTCAGTAAGTGGGACTGGGAATTGGTAGACCATAGGTAGCACCTAACCTCAAAACAAATGGAGTGGGTTGTGGTTTCAGGAGAAAGTATTGGAGAGTTGGAGAGACGTACAGACCACCTTGGAGTGGGTGGAATTATTGAAACTGATTGATAGTTCATTCACTGAGAAATTGCTTTGATACTTGAAGTCCTTAAGGTTCTTTACTGCTGGGTTCTCAACCATAGTTATTTTTGAAAAGCTGTGCCTCCCTAGTAAGTGGACTAGACTGCAGTTCTGTAAATTCATGTGGAGGTCTGAAGTGCTGTTTGCTTTGGAGATGGGAAAAAATGAAGGAAAAGGTGGTGTGAGTGAGCATTTACCACCTGGCCATCTGGAGGAGGAGGAGGTGTGAGTGTGGTGGTTGGCAGCTGGTAACAATTCATGGCCAATGAAAAATAATTGTTCTTCATGCTCTAGAGGAGAATCGGGCAAGGTTGCTTCTTACGTTATAGTTTACATCTTTCAGTCAGAGAAAGCATGCAAAACGTACTGATGGCAAGAGTAAAGTGATCACTCTTGCCATGCAGACTGTCCAAACAAGGCACAGATGTGGTCTGTTGTGCTGATTTGAAAACTTTTACTATTTCTGGCAAGGGGAGAAGGAATACACTATAGTTGAATTCATCAATGTTGAGCTACTAGATAATTGGTGGTGGTTGTCATTCTTTGAATCCAGATCATCATAAATCTAGGACATCTTAATTTTTGTAAGTATGTCCTTGTTGAAAGAGGCACATGGTGCAGTCTTGCCTCAAATCCTTTTGGCAAAATACACGATACGCAATGTTTTCAACCCTAGAGAACTATCTAGCAGTAAGGTATGTATGGACGATACTAGGATACCAAATCTGCAAAGAAAAATGAAAGCTGAGTGGACAAAATTTAAGGCTTTTCTTTTTCTTTTTCTTGTTGTCTGGAGAGGAAGCTTGATCTCCAGCTAATTTTTGTAGCTTCCTGCTTTGGTTGTACTTACAGAATATATATGGAGGAGTGCTAGAATTTCAATGCTCTTCTCATCCAGAGTATTTGTAAGTAATGGTCTAATTCATACACTGAAATATAAACTAGCCACATGCTTTCTGCTTACCTAAGGATAAAAATTATTGAAAAAGCCTCTTGATGACTGACGAAAGTTTGCATTTGTTTTTGGAGTAATTACCACTGAAGCAATGAGTCGTTTTGCTTCCATCAAAATTATTGCATTCAGAAAAAGTGTAATGCAAGGTGTTATTCCTTATGAAATGCCACATAAATTTAAAGCATTACTTTTGAAGCCAAAGTGATTTTTTGGAGACTTGCTCAGTAGCCAGCACCTGAAATCTGCAAGTAAAGAGATCGTTCTTAGCTGGAGGCAGTCAGCTGCCTTTAAACTTAATTTCCATGGGAACAGTGATCAGATTAATCAAAATAAGGTAATTGAAGTTTTATAGAAAATACTACAGGATCTTTACTTTATTCAGGCTGATATTGTTTCCATGGAAACATTAGGGAATAGGTAGCTGGCAGCCAGGCACTGAGCAAACACTTGCTTCTCTTCTTGAGACTGAGGGGCTTCTGGTTGATGTACGTGTTGAACCCTTTGACTGCTTTGTGCTGTTACTGTATAAAAATGCAGCGCATCAGGTAATAACTGTGCAAAAGTAAGCAAAATAGAAATAGACTCCTGTTCGAAATCATAGCTGAAGCCCCCAACTTTCCATGTATTGTAACATGTAACAGGTTTATGGTTTCTTTGAGTAAAGACAAAGTTGTTTTGCCCTGTATGTTCACACGTACATACTTGTGCTTCTTTGTGCCTTTAATAAAATGAAAAAAAGCACCTCCAGTTTATTGAAAAAGTGGTCAGGCATAGCTTTGTTTGTAAGAAAATGTATGTCAAGTCGGTGCCAAATGGATGGGGTAGTGCAGTTGTGGTGAAACATGGATCCTACGTGATCGTTCAAATAAAAGTGTTTGCTATAATTGTGGCCAATAGATAGTTTACCAGGAGACAAATGGCTAGTGTCCTGGAGTCTATGGAGTGAATTCTCCTATGGTAAATACTTTTTTGTCTTTTTTTAATATGTTTTTATTTGGTACTTTTTGTTAGAAGGTTAACTAGATACCTAGTGTTGACTTCTTTGTCAGAAGTTTGGACATGTAGTGTCTTTAGCATCTTGCAGTTTCTACATCAGAGTTGCTGATGTGTTTAGTAATAGGCACTTAGGACTTTTCATCTAGATTTTTATAAGGAAGTCCTGTTCCTGTCATAACTCCTCTTTTCGGACCACTTTGTTAAAAATGCTAAGAAGAAAACAATTCAAAGGTTAGTTTCCAAAGTATCGATTGAATTATCTGGTTGACAGTTTAGTCTTGTAAAAGCTGTAGACGTTGGGTTGATATCAGAAGTCCCTACAGGTATGATGTACCGACAAACTTTTGAAATGAAAAATAAAGCAGATAAGCTTATTAAATCAGAGGTGTGAAGTGTTGGTCTATGACTATTACTTGAAACTTGTGAATAAATCAGTGCTTTGGAATGTGAAAAAACTTTGGTTTAGGTTAAAATCCAGACAGAGGCATTTTTTTGGATCAGTGGTAATTGATTTAAAGTTTCTGCTGGGAAACCTCCAAAGAGTTTCCAGCCAAAATGTACTGGACATAAAAGAAGTAAATCAATCCTTCGAAGACAAATAGTAATTTCATTGTTACCAAGGGGGCAATGTACCAGCCTGGTTACAAAACTGGTGCAGCAGTTTGAAGAGACGTTTTAGAACCCAAATCTATGCCCATACCCAGATTTTTCTTGTCTTACGAAGCTTTTACAGTCTTTATTTAACCACAGTGATACATTTTTTGTCTATGATACCAAGCCAATCAAAGGTCTCATAAGCTGCTCAGTAATTGTTGTCTGATAAATCCAAGACATCCAAGGATAATGTCATTTTAAACTGTTTTTCTACAGTGTTCTTTTCCCTTGGACTAGAAATTCTGTGGCAGAACACGCAAGGGAGGGTTTAAAAGAATTTTTTTTGTTACTGTCTTGGACTATTCCTTTTAAGAACAGAAAGTTATAACTAGCCAAACAAGCCTCTGCAGTGCAAAAACATTGTAAGAATTAAGAAGGATGGGACATGATAGTTATAAAATCTTTCTGAAGCATGGCAAATAATAGAACAAGATTTAATAAAAATCCTTAAAATAAGATTTAGTAAAAATGCCTGCCTGCATTTCCTACCAGCAGGTTTTGTTACTGTTTATGTTAACTTTATTTCCTTTTTGGAAATCACGGCTGTATCCATTCTCCAGCTAATCCTCATGAAGTTAATTTGTAGTATTCAGTAATATGTGTAATATTACACACATCCTCACTATCTCTCCTCCTTTGTATGAAATGCAGGCATTCATTCACAGTTTTCACTCATCTTTCCTTTTTCTGTTCCCCGTTACTTCTTTTTCTTCTGTGCCGCCTTAAGCACTTTTTTTAAAAAACCTTTTTTCAGTCATCTCTATTATAACTCTTTTTTGCCTTTTTAAAGCATGGAAAGGAGAGAACAACATAGTGCTGCATGTGCGCTGTTCCTTTGGCCTTACAGATAGCACTGTTTGTATAGCGGTGTTGTCTTAACTACAGGCTGTTTCTCTCATAGGCCTTTCTGCCTATCTTTGTAGAATCCAGTGCTCACTTTGCAGGTGTGGGGATGTCAGTGGAAGTTCGCTTCAGACATGAGCCACGTTGAGAGCTGCAGCGTGTGAACACCCGGCATACTGGTGCTACCCACGTGGTGCACAGGCACTGCAAAGTAACCAATGAGGTGCTGAAGAAATAAGATTTTAAAACATGCAACACATAAGGCTTACCTGTCTGTGCAAATCAAGGAGGAGTAATTTACAACAGGCAGTTGCTATAACTCGACTCTGCCTTCAATCCAATAGCAAAACTTAAATGTGCAGATTCACTTTGACGTAGCGTCTTCAGTAGGGTGACTTATGCTATTTCCATGCTACAGAGAGGAAGGTTTCGTGCTTTCTTGCTCCAGATGAACTGCTCTAAGATACTGATGGTGTAAAAATCTTTCCTATTGCTGTAGTGACAGTTTTAAAAACACCAACCTGTATAAAGTTAGAGCTGTCTTGGACTTGTTTTCAAAAAGCACTGATGCCTCGGTGAGCCATTTAGAGTTGCACATGCGTACATTACAGTCCTGTATTTTGCATCTGTCTTCCCCCTTCCTTCATTTTTCTTTCTAAGACGCAGTTTTTCCCTCACTGTGTCCTCCCAAGTGTGTCTGCAGGCTTGTTCCATTTCTCATCTACTAAATAAGGATTGGATTAATTCTTTGTCTCTTAGGGAAATTAAGACAGTAAGTTTATAAAGATGAAGTATTTGTATGCCATGTTAACGTGGCCATTCGAATTCCCAGGGAAAACATTACTCTGGTCTAGTTTGCATGTATTTGCAAAGTTAGGCTATTTCATTACATGCAAACTAGATGAGATATTTAAACTTCTGTACTCCATCAGTGCTGGAGTTTGAAGGTGTTTTGAGAGTTGCCGAGTGTAGCTGACCCCAGGACCCAAGGACTCCTCTGTCTCGTCTGCAGAAGCCCAGTCCGGTATGCTAAGGGATGGATGGATGCAGCCGCTGCTCTTCCCAGTTGCCGGTCCAGCCAGTAGTAAGGCTGAGCACTTATGCCACAAGCCCAACTGGCCGGAAAGGGTACCACAGGCAGAGCAGTGCCTTTACCCATGTAAGCACGAGCAATGCTCATATAAACAAAAAAGCAGACCCATTTCTCCTCTCCAGCTGATCGGGGCTGAAGTTCACCACACTCTAGATTTTTAGGCAGAAACGCATTTACAGATTGCTCAAATACGAGCTCTAGGTCCAACTAAAGTATATATGTATGGGATAGCTTCAGTACTGCTTTACATTTAGTATGGATATCATCTTCATAAAGTATCTTGAATTTTAATGTGCTTAACAGACTGGGTTTCATGGAAAAGAGCAGTTTTTGTTGAGGTTGAGTGATTAAATAATCCAGTAATAACACTACAGACAAAAACGGCTTTAATCAGGATCAAACCATAAATCAGGGTACAATTTTGAATGTCCAAGTTTCAATCATTCTAGGAAAAAAGTAACCCATAATTATAATCATGTTAATTGGCATCTGAAATACTAAGCTGGTCATGTTGAAGTTTGGTATGTCATTAAAGACTAGCTACAAATCATACCCTAGAACATGCCAAGCAACAAAATATTTGTAGATGTGTGCCTGTGCTCTTTCATCTTGAAATAACCACTTTCTACCAATTTCTAACTAATTCTAACTAATAATCTGACCAAGTTTTATTATTGTCTTCCCCCGAAGGAGAAGCAATATTTTCTTCTTGTTGCATATCAGGTAACCACTAAGACCTATGGCTTGATCACATCTTCTGCCCTACTTCTGCACTGTCTCTATGCTTTCTGAGTCTTATATCGGTATTTAAACTGATTAGAACTGGATTGTTTTCTATTTATTTTTCTCTGCTAAATTAATTTTTAATGTATGAGAGACCTTTAATTCTCTTTGTGTTATATGCATTTTATTATTTCTGTTGACGCTTTCATAACCATTCTGTCGTGGCTTCTCTGTGGGAGTATTGTACTGGTTTTTACTTATTTCATGTTTTCCAATGATTTTCCAAACCTTTTAGGATGTCTACCCCTTGTGTACTGAGGCTGATCATCTGAAGATGGGGATACGGTTAGGGAGTACTTCAGTGTATTTCACTTGAGTGGGGGAGCTCAGCTGAGTTAAGCTGGATCAATATTTGTAATTTCTTGTTCTATCTGCTGTAAATTGACATTTTTGCGTGATATAAAAGGAAATGTGTTGCCTCTTGTTTTCGTTAATGTTAAAACTCATCCATAGCATAAAAATATAATTACCTGGTTACCGATACTTCTTCCTGATATTTAAATTTTTGTTTATTTCTAGTGTTGTGTGTTAAAAATTTTATGTAAATCAGGCTAGGTCGTGCTGGCTAATGCTGTGGTTGTATCCTACTGGAAAAAAGGGAGCTGGGACTAGGGGGCTGTTCCTGGCTGGAAACTCTCAGGAAATCTCTTGGGATCCCAGTAGTTGATACTTCTGTGTTGTTGGTCTATATTTTCATAGATCATTATTTCTCAAAGATTGATAGACTTATCTCTACATTCTTTCTTTATAATAGAAGGAGTGTCCATACAGCTCCCTTATGTTCGTTACTATCATCTCCTCTGTCATTATGCAATTTCTGCTGCTTTCTACCAGCTTTCCAAAATATGTCATGGCATTAAATCTCTCCTAAATTACTGCAATTTTTTCCCAATATTTTGTCATTATTTTTCGTACTCATTTTTATCCTACAAAACACATTCCAGTTCAGCATTGGTGTTTCTCCGTCCTCTGCAGGGAAGATTGAGAATTAGTTGTAACACTACTGTAATGATCTGGTTGTTCACATTTGAGATGTTTTACGCTTAACACATCTCTCTCTCCTTCTAAATAAAATCCAGATGCAGTCTTCATCTTTTTTTTTAAATTAAAATTCTAGCTATGAATCTTGTTATTAATTAATTCGTTATAATTTCTTCTATTTAGTTGAAATTGTAGCCTGGCACCTGTTTTCACTGTGCAGGTCGTAGCATCTTCTCTTCTTACTTTCTGGGACTTCTGAAGTACTCACTGCAATTCTACATTGCTGGTTTTTATTGATCTTAATTTTTCCCCCACATTTATGTGTTTTCTCCACATTTTTCTATTTTTCTGAATTTTCACTTACTTTTATTCCTGGAAACAAAAATAAAACTGACTTTCAACTCATGCCAAACATAGTAGGGAAAAACAAAAGATCACCCTTTACTCTAACCATCTTAAAGTGCTTTTTAATTTTACTGTCTGTTTTTAAAGATTTCACAACATTATATTTTCATATTCTGGGCTATCTCCAGAGGTGTGTTTGTCCCTCATTGTCCAAGTTACACATGATTTGTTGACATCTGTTTGGAAAGTTGTGCTAAGGGTCAGTCACCTTTTTTAGAAACAAGGGAAGACCCAAATGCAAGGCACATCCTCGTTGGCCTCCTTTGCTTTCATGACCATGACTTCATTAAAGAGCATTTAAGCAAATGCTTAATTTCACACTTGAGACTTACCCTAATACTCTTAAGCACTTACTTAATTTTAGTGATTAATTGATTTCTGTTTTGTTTTGGTTTGTTTTTTGTGACTGTAGGCAGGCAGAGAGAGAAGGGAACAGTCATGTTTTTAGCTCACTTGCCTGTTGGCAGAGGCTGGTAGAGATTTCATGTGTTGCATTTAAGCACCCTCATGTGCTGCTGCTTTTTATTTGTAAATCTTTCTTGCACGTGGTTGATGTATGGGGGGGGGGGTCTACTACTGTTAGCATTTGTATTTGAAATTCTTCAGCATTACTTATTTGCATGACTTAAGTTTCCACAGTTTTTCATGTAAAACTGACTAAAAATCAATTTCTAGATTTCATATTTGAGAAGTGGGATGAAAGAGCGCAGTTAGTTCTTAGGATCTGTTTTTAGTGCAGGTGACCTCTTTTAAATTAATTACTTTGAAAATTTCAAAAGTATTTAATCCGTCATGTTACTGGCATTTTGGGTTGTGATCCAGTGTTTGTGGCACTTTGATCTGTTTTTATCAAAAGTTGTGTTTACAGCAGAATTTTGCTCTGGTGATGGAGACCTGAAATAAAAGGGTTTTTTCATTGTTTACATGCTTCAGAGTAGCTTTGTTTAAAGAGTGTGGGATTTTTCTTGAAGTGTGTGAAAGGGGAACAGAAGAGTAAAACCAGAAAATAGCAATTAAATTGTAATTGTGTTTTGCATGTGTATGAAAGCCTAAAAGGTGGGTTTTTTTCTTCCTGTCAATACATTTTCATATTTATGTACATGCAGCTTTCAGTGCCGGTGTATTTCTTAAAATGTAATTTATAGTGGAATAACATAATGTTACGAATTAAAATGAGTGAGTTTGGGGGTTATTTGCTTGGTTGTTTTTGGGTTTTTTTTTACATCTGAATTTTATTACTTACTTGACCTGTGCTGTATCATGGCACGTTACCCAGGATGTAGAAAAACCTGAACAGTGAGCTACATATTTCTCATATTGCCTAAATTGTACTGACCCCACTAGATGGTGCTAATTGATAAATGTATGTCTGTGTGTATATATACGTATATATATATATTTAATTTTAGCTCAAAGGATAGATGCTCCTCCCTGTGATTAAAGTCTGGGTTTTGAATGGGTTAATTCTGCATCATTGAGGTGTACAGAAACAATCCCTTCACTATTATTAGGAACTCAGGGATCCTGAATGGAATTGGATCTCGGACTAACTTGCATTGAGTAGAGACTGTGTAAGGATCGTGGTTACTGTGCTAAGCAGGAATAAACCAAACCCTTCATGTTTTAAATTTATCAGGCTCTGCCTGAGTAGTGAAAACAAAAAAGCACAAGTCTATGCCAAGGTTTCTCAGTCTGTATGCAGCAAAACCTAGGTTTTGGTCTATTTTCTTTAATTAATGTTTAATTGGCATTTCTGTAGAATCTTACTTACATAGAGGATGGAGCTCGGTGAAAAAAAAATTGTCTGTCTGACAACTAGAAGAACAGTTTAGCCTGTGTTCATGTTAGAAATCCGTTACTTGTTAAGAACGGTCTTTCATTTGGATTTATATTGTTAACAGAACAGCAGCAGTCACTTGCTTTTTGGAAAAATGTCTGGAGATCAGGTTCTGTATAGTGATGTAAAAGTAAAGACCTTGATTCAAATTTGTGATGAGTGTTTGAAAACAGTAGTATCAGGAGAAAGGAAGATTACAAAGCCAATTGTTTACAAGTAAAACATACTTGTAGGCAAATGAGAACCTTCGAATGTTTATAAAAAGTGCTTGTGTTTTCTGAAGGAATGGACAAGGCATTTATTGAGGGAAGTATTAAATCTAGGCACATATTTGTTTTGTTTCTAGCATCAAAATGAAACCTTGCAGTTGGCTTATTAGCAGGGAGTTGGAAACTACCTGCTCTCACTATGCAGTGCCTTTTTTCCGTGCTTAGCACACTTCCAAAGCAAACTCTCATCTTTCAGTTCTGTCTCACTTTAAAGCTTCTTCTTCAGCTGTGTTTATTTGACAAAGCAGGACTGTACAGTTGTTCATTTAAAACATGTCCTGATTAGCTTCTTTCTTTGGAAAAGTAGCCTTTTAATTTTTTTTTTTTTTTAAAGTACTATCTCCATATTCTTAGCAAGTTATCTCTTCAGTCCTCTAATTCGGACTCTGGGAATATTTTAACAGGAATGGGTATTAGTATTGGCACAGGAAGTATTGTAAATTTATGTTCGAATTCACTTTATGGCTCTTTCTTTGCTAATCAACATACCAGTATAAAGCAGTGGAAAATAATGAAATATTGGTGGAGTTTTTTTAATTACTGACTTAGATAATCAAATTTAATCGCAAGTCATGAAATATTCAGGATTGCAGTTTTCCTAGATGTCTCTCAGCAATAAGATGACAGTTGTTGCTGGGATATTTTGTGCTTAGAAGGACTTCAGATAATGTTACCTTCCAAAACCCAATCATTCAGCTGTTGACATGATCTTTGCTCTTTACATTCTAGCTGCATCCACTCTATTTCCTTTTCCAATTCATGTTTAGTAGTATAAATATTTTTATCTGTTTTAGTTAATTTTTTTTCTTTGAAAAATCTCATTCAAATCTGGTATTCAAGAGCAAGAATGATTATGTTTTTCTGTAGTACAGAAAGCTGACTTTTCTAAAAAAAAAAAATATCCTCCTCTCAGATTCATTATGATCTTTAAATTTAAAGTACCAAACCCCAAATGGAGAAACACTTTCACCATATAAAACAGTAACATTATTCGTGTGCTATTTAAAAAAAGGTTTATCATAAAGCTAAAGAAACTTTTACATTTCTTAAAATCTGACCAATAGCAAGACTTTTTAATTTTTAATGTTTTGGATCAAATCTTTGGCATATCTATTACACATAATAATAGTTCAAATTAGTTAGGCATACATTTTGCAAGTCTTTGTTGCATTACTTACACACAGAGTGAGGTGATAGCTAAAAAGAGGAAGTATCAAACAGAGTTTTTAACTGGGAAAAATCAGAAGATTTCCTTAAAGAAAAAAAATACAATTTCATTGTTGGAATGTGGAATTGAAATACTGTACAAATGTATATTTTTTCTAATCAATCTAATTTCATTAGCGTCTTGAATTAAATAAGTTTTTCCTCAAGTTTTGTATGTAGAACCATTGTAAAAACATCAGCTGTTTGATCGTTGCAGTAAGGATTATTGCCATCTCCACTTAATTACAACTGTGCAACTTTACTAAGTGCTGGTTCTCAAAAATGAAGGGCTTCAGTGCAATTCCTTTCTTGTTTACATGAAGTATTTTTTAAGTAAAAGTATATTTTAAAAGGTTACTCAGAAAGACTTGTTTATATGACAACTATATCGGGAAAATATTGCAATTGGTTATAGGTATGAGATGAAATTTGTCTTTAATAAAAGACTTGGTCTATTGTGTTGTGAATGTTTAATCCTTACTGTTTTGATGAAAGGAAGAGAGAGAAATAAAGAGCTCAGATTCTCTTTTTCATTTAAATCTGAATGCTTCATTCAAAAATTGGTGTTTATTGAAGTAATAATACTGGGGTGGGGTGGGCACAGTTTGCCACTGACTGGGAGCCAATAGACTCAATAGAAGGGTGCGGAGCCAGCTCTGGAAAGAGCAGTTTGTGATCTGGAATCCTGAGTTCGCTATTGCGCTTCTGAAATGTTTCCTCAAACTTTTACCAAATTAAGATGTTTTTATATAGGTCAGTGGGGGCTTTTGGAAAAAAAGAATTGCTATGCTTTTATTTTAGCAAATTCAGGCTGTTATAATTCAGACTGGTACTTGACGGGTTTACTGCTCAGATTTTGTTTCACTTGAAAATGCATTTATGAAGGGAAGTGCATTGAAATTGCAGGGCTCTTTCAGCATCCATGGACTCCAGTTTGAAGACTGCTTGTTTCAAAGGAGAAAAAGTTTGATGTTGTTCTGTTCTTTCTGTTCAAGGACTTCATGTCCTTAGCTCACACAAGAGAGTGGCTTCATTCAAATTTGGAATTGTTCTGATGCTCCTTCCTTTGGAAATGGGGTTAAAAGTACAGAAAAACAATGTTGAAAATACTGTATACAGTAGCCATGTAGGCTGTTTGGCTCTAAAGGGGCAGGGAAATTTATTTTGGAGCAAGCGCAACTTGTTTGTCTTTGGTCTGAACTTCCTCTGTCTACCTAGGGACCCTCTTCCTATAAGCAAGGTCATCAAAACCTTTTCTTATTACTTACAAAAAAAAAAAACGTTTGAATGAAGCCTGTGAAATCTCATATAATAGCAGCTTTATTTTATTGTGTAAGGAACAATGAATTCAAAGTGAAAAGTGTTTCTTACAGAAAAATAAACATTTTAAGAAACTCTGCAAGGAATAACTGGGTTTGTAGCCAGTATTTAATCTGTTTTGCTTAACATTGCAAAAATAAAATAGCTAATACATTAGTCTTATTATCATATGCTTTCATATTCATTCTGACAAAAATATTCTTATTCTTGAGTCCTTTCTCTTTTTTTTTGTGATATAGACTAAATAAAATAAACCTTTGAGGTATTAAAATACAATTTTAAAAAAAAAGCTTTTAAAAATGAAGGAAGAAAAAGGGCAACATCTCACACGGGTAAGCTATAAAGGAGTTAAAATCACACATGAGCATGTTAGAGTACTTTGCAAATGAGAATGAGTGAGGAAATTAACATTTCATGTAATTGGTATTTTGATCTTTAAACTTCTAGTGCTTTTAGGATCATACTTGAATAATAATTTTCAACTGTATGAAAACAAAATGGCATGCTGTGGATTATCAGTAGTTAAGGAAAAAATGCATCAATCATAGGCAGGTCGAAGGTAAGACCACTGATTAAGTAGACTGTAAAAATTCCAGAAGAGAGCAGTTAGAATGATGAGAGGGCTGCAAAACATGATCCACAGGGGAAGATTGAAAAAGTTTGGGTTGAGCTTAAAAATGACTGGAAAAGTACATAAGTTTTCGTGTTGAAGAGACCATCACAAAGACAAAGCCACCAATTTGTTCTCCAGGATCAGGTGGGAAGGCAGGAAATCAATGTGCAGCAAAATGCAAGTCCAACGCAAGGCTGCTCCTGTGGCTGTAGGACCTCAAAAGGGCTGGGAGCCAGGTTAGAGGGTGCTCCCTCGCGGGCCCTGGACCGGACTGTTGGCCGAGTGAGCAATGGTTTGATTCCACGCGTTGCAGGGCTGCCTGGCTCCTGCTGTGTTGAGGTGCCCCGACCACTCTGTGCACAGTACTTGCTCTGCTCACACCCCTGAGGAGCTGCCACCAAGAACTGTTGGCAGAATACAGTTTCCTGAGCAAGCCTTCCCTGGAGCATTTTGTATCATTAGAAATCTGTAGAACTTATCTCTGATTACTTGGCTATGAGCAGAAGGGGTTGGATGGGCTGTTGCTATTGTGTATATGGCCTCTGTCGATTTCTGAGACTGTTCTGTTCAGTTTCCATGTGTGTGTATAGAGAGGTTGTGTTTGTCACATTTCCACATTAAACAAAAGCTTCAGGATACATCTGTTCCTTTCTTCCTGATGAAAGTGTCTGTTCTTCATCAGCTACCCCAGCAAGTTCCACAGCACCCAAATGAATTGAAATACCTGGCACACTATTTTCAAGGTACTTACCTGGTCTTGCTCTTAATCACACATTAAGCAAGGAGATGCTACTTTTCCATTTTACAAAGAGAGAATGAATGGACTGTCATTCAGGAAGGTGGTGGTGAAGAGGAAATTGGTCGCTCACCACATTGTAGTAGGCTCATACCCTAGGACCTTTGCTTTAAAATAACTGCATCTGGACTAAATGTTACTGCTGAACTTCTGCGCCACTAATCCCACACTTAACTGCACTCACACCTTTCCTTTCTTATCTGTTCTTGTCTCTACTCTCTGAACAGTAAAAACAGCCTCACTAGTCCTCCATGTCAGTTGTATTTTTTTCTGCATTTAAATCTCACTGACAGGTGAACAACTGCTTGCTTACAATGTGCTCTCCAGATTAGGAAAACTGATTCTCTGGTGCTACAGCTGTTGCTCTGAAATGTTCCCGATGAATTTAATTTTTAAAACTTAATTTTAGTGGCTGTCTTTGCTTTTGAGCTAAGGAGAAGGCATGGTATATGAGCATAATGGCTTTACTAATTTTCTTTCACATGCTCTGTAACACTAGCATGCAGCCAGGAAATTCTGAAATTAGCAATATTATAAGAAGTGGATCTGCAGGCATACTCCACTGGTCATGAAGGATGTGTTGTTAAAAGTGTCAATAGCTAGGTACTTATCAGATAATGAAATACGTTTTCCAATAAAAAAAGAAATGTGATGGGGAGGTGCAATTTCAGTACACGGAGAAAGTGTATAAGGCACAGAGAAGCAAAAGCAGGAGCATCAGGCTTATCAACTGCTCACTTAATGTCTGTCTCGGTTTTCTCAAAACAGAAAGAGTAAAAAAAATCAATAAAGAATAAAAATCAAGAGATGGGTCCTCACAGGCCTGGGACTTTGATTAGATCTCTGCAAGACAAAATCAAATCTAGCAAATGCCCTCATGACCTTGTCAGACTAGTCCCCAGATTGCTTCATCTGTGAGGCTGCCTCAAATAAACCCCTGAGCGCAGGTGTTCTTCCTGAAGCATTGCATTTTCTCCATCCTGATCATCTTCCTCAGGTGCCCCCTGCTCATCAAGGTCAAGCAGGGGTGAAGGACAGACAAATGAGGTAACGAGGCACAGTGTTAAATGGTTGAGGAGGAAACTCTGAGACCACAGGTTAAGAAAAAAAATCCGTGGAGAATAGGATTTTACTGTGCAATTTAATGCAATGTGTACAGGCATTTTTCTATCTTGCAATTTCTGGCTAGGCAATAAAAACTAGTTATTTGGCTGGAATGACTAATAACTCAGAAGGCTGGAATTTTTAGCAAGGCTCTTTTTTATCTGTAACAAAATCAATACATCATTTGATTTGCTGGTTGAGAAGAGCCGCCGTATTTCCCTACAAGGTTGCTTTCTTTCATTCCTAGCCTGCTGTGCTGCTTTTATTGGCTTTAACAATCTAATTCATGATAATCACATGATATTTGCCATCACTGTTAACTGGGCACTTCTGCTGTAGCAACTCTGTCACACGTGTAAGTGGTCCATAACCAAGTTCTTGCTGAATCAAAGTTCAAGTAGCCAAGTGCTTGTTGAGGGTGAGTTGAAGCTGTGGCCTCTCCAGGCAATGCTGCTGATGTGCATTGATAGCACCTGATTTCAAATAATGCTGCTCCAATAACTTTGTAAATCTGTAGATAACCCACCACTGTATAATTTTTACAAAACAGAGCCTGACAAGAAAAATGTCCTTAAATACGATCTAATATAACTCTATTGCCATATTTTCTAACTTAGAAAATTACTGTAATTGTGCATGCAGTTCTGAAAATTTATTTCTGAAATTGCTATGCAATTACAAATTTCTGGAAGGGTTTTGTTTTGAATATAGGTCACAAGCGATACAAAAGCAATCCCTCACCACTGAGTGATGCCCATCTAGTCCCCAGGCAATGGCTGCTTTGGAAAAACATGACGTTATGTGTCATGGAATATCCCTTTGGTCAGGTGGGGTTGGCTGTCCCAGCTGTGTCCCCTCCCAGCCCCTGGGCCACCCCCAGCCTCCTCGCTGTGGGGGGGCAGAGCAAGGACAGAGATGACCTTGATGGTGCACAAGCCCAGCTCAGCCATAGCTAAAGCACTGTGTTTGGTCACAGATCCACAGCATAGCACCATAAGGGCTGCTGTGAAGAAAGCGAACTCCCTCCGAGCCAAGCCCATTACAACAGTTTATACCAGACAGTCTGCAGGCTTTTGCTTTTTTTTTTTAAGGTGATTTTATGCTGTAGTGAAGCAATAGCATGAAAGAAGTAAAGAAGCTTATGATTTTTTTTATTATAGTGCAAGCTTTTAGTTCTTTTGTTAAGGTTGTCCAACGTTGTTCTGAGTGCCTTCTGACTACTGAATCTTTTACTGTTTAGGCAGAAATATTTCCACAGCATTAGCCTGCTTTTGAACTCTTATGAACTTAATGCTTCTGCTCTTTGGAACAAGAGCTTGGAAGAGAATTGCTCATCTGTTGTGATGAAACTTTTTGCTATGGAAAATAGGGCCAGAATCTGAGTATCTGTTTTTCTGTCTTCAGAGGCTTGCTTTGATACTTGTAACATTCTCTCAAAAGCCTTTCTGCACTGTGCAATCACTTAATTTATATTTGAGGCAATTTGATGTTACTATGGGGAATGAAATTATCTTTGCAAACTTTGAGTAGTTAGCTATGATTTATGCACTTTTATTTTGTTTATCTTTTCTAAAATACATAATGCTAAATTCTTAGCAACATTCTATGCCTCTAACTGCAGTTCACGTCAGTTGGCCTCAGTAGAATGTGATTTAAAGACTGTACGTGTTCTAAGAAAGTCAGTTTTCAAGATGTTGCATTGGGTATTTGAAATGAGTTGGCATTTGATTCGCTGCTCAGTTTTCCTACACCTCATGTGTTCATCTTGCCATATTACTGCAGAGTTGTTCATATATTTTAAGTTCATTAGTATGCTAAAGCTGCAATGAGAAGTACCATAGGAAGATTTGGGAGCAAATGAATGGTTTTGCATTCAGTCCATAGTCCTCTGCTGTGTAAATAGGTTTACAGACACCCACCAAATGATGAAAATAAAGCAAAAAATTGGGTAGTTTTTTTATTTCCTTTCATCTGTTGCAGTAGAGTTCTGGGAGAAGAAAAGGAGGGAATTAAACAATCTGTTCGTTAAATTTTTCATCAAAAAGAATATGCATACTTTTTCAATATAGGTGATGGTATGCACTTGCAGTTTGTGAATGTTTTTACGGTTGTTTCCATTTGTTTGATTGTAGCCATTCGTTTCAGTGCACTCACTGTCTAGCTCATAGTGTTAAGGTGCTACCATTAGTTATCAAATGAAAACTCTAATTCTCATCTTGAAATCTCACTGTGTAATTGTTGTGACTATTCATGAAGGTGTCCTTTGCAGTCGTGAGTGCCTTGGAATGATTTCTTTTGCTCTAGATATTGCAGACGCAGGACACAAATTGCGGATGAAGCCAAAACTAGCAGTTACTGCCTCACCAGTTTCTCTTTTGCTTTCTTTTTCCATTCTCTTAATCTTTTGTGGCTTCATAATGTAAACATGGTCCTCTTTGTAGTAGCATCTCCTCAGTTTGTGGTGCCACTAGTGGAATTAAAGACTTTTTTGCAAACAGTACAGGAACCTGAAACTTTGTTGGACAATTAACAGAGAGTTAACTCCCTCCATATAAGGGAGTCTTTCATTATGCATCCATGCAAGTGACTAAGCCAATAAATACACAAGCTGCATGGCTTTTGTCAGTGTTTTGATTTCAGACAGTCTTATTGATAGATTATGAAGAATATAATGAAGAGAGCAGTTAGGGGAAGTGCTCTCCCTACTTTTATTGACTTTCTACAACAATATACTCAATGCCTGTCTTCTAGCCATGTTTTGGTGCTTCGCATGTGTATTTATATTGGCATTCTAGTTCAGACCAGGAGTGCATTTTTTAAAGCAATCTCCCATCTTCTCAACTTCCGCTGCTTTGGTTTGCATCAGCAAGCATCGGCAGTCCAGTACATGAGATGGATTCCTTTCTGCTGAAACTAAACAAGGAGATTAGCTGCCAATGGGTATTCAGCAGATGAGACTAGGCTAGGCATGTCCAGAGTAAAAAGTATATGGTGTGGTGATTAGGTCCTCAGTACCAGTTTGTTCCCTTGTGTAAAGCAAAGAATGGTATTGCATGGTTTCATGTGTTAGTGTAATTAGCTGAATTTTGCAGGTACCTTATCTCCATACTGAGAGATGTCTCATCCAGTAAAATCACACCCAAGTAAGGGAATGTTTATATAACTAATAAGAGGATGTAAGTCACTGATATTTCTCAAAAAGTGATGTACTCTGTTCCGGAGTCTGTCTGCCTTAGAATGATGGTCAGTACAGACTTCTCCCAAAATCCTTTTGAGTGCATACTGTCAGGATGCTGTCATTGCCGTAAGAAAAGCTCCTATCTAGAGGTGATGACGTGTCTGAGTAGTTGGTACACCCCTGGGTGATTGGCAGAATATTTTCACAAATGTGTTTGGTGTTTCTTGTGTTTTATGTGCTAGTGTAGCTCACTATGTTGATCTGGTGTTTTTTGGGTTATAAGTGTTTGCATATATATTCTTACATATACTTATTCTTTACTGTGTCAATTCTGTCAAAAAGACTAAGTTTCTCTTCTGTTAACTTTTTTGGCACCTTATTCCTCTCATGTTCTTGATTATTAATAAAAGTTTTGTTTTGATTTGGGTCCCTTCTGCATTTTCCTGCCTCTTGTTCTCTCCACCACCAGGGCTTTTTGCATGTGCTTTTCGAACAGGGCCTATCTGTGGGCTCTGAATCTTGCACTGGACCACTACAGCATAATACATCTTCACAGTCTAATTGTCGGGTTCACTTTCTTTGCTGTTTCCTCCTAAAATTTAGATTGATCAATCCATGTAACAAGTGAAATACTCTGGAGGTAAGAAGGTGAACATTCTTTTAACCTATTCTGTACATAAAATTTACATTTCATGCTTGCTCAAGCATGAGAGTTGTGTGGTCATGATGAGTATGTACCCACAGAGTAGAGTATTTCTATGAATATAAAGATGTGGGCAGCAAGGTAGCTACAGATGACTTATGTGTATTGATCTCTATTTAAAAAGTAGAAAAAAGAAAGCAGAAGCAAGGAAGTCGAAAAAATAGCTTTGAGATGGAAAAGAGGAGGGGGAGAGAGGACAGAAAGACAAAGCCACTGTCATGATATAGAGGAGCAGGGACAGGTATGGAGATGGTTATAAAACCTGAAAGACAGAAGTCTTAATGTTCTGTTTACATCTCAAAATTATTTCTCATAAGTAGACGGGGTTTTTTTCTGTTTTGGAAATTTATTTTGCTTTGATGTACAGAACATTTGAAAATCCATTCATACTAGCAGTTTTCTGAATCTTTAGTATAACTTATTGGCATTGATGGGAAATTATTTTTTCAAAGCAGTTACAGGAAACTACTTTCAATTTGCTGACACTTTCAGTATCTCCTTTAAAAACATTTTGTTCTATGCATGAAACTGTAGGTACATCAAGCAGTTAAAGACTTTATTTCTTCAAGTTCAGAAAAAAGAGATAACATGTCTGACAGTGCGTTTTTTTGGATGGCATCATCTTATGATGAAAACAGTCCACTTTAGAGCTCCATTTTAAAGTTTACAGAAACTTTATATGCGGAGAACTTTCTAAAAGATTGCTAATAAATCTTGGACTATAATACCAATACAAGCTACGCTTTCTGAAGCCAGGTATGTAGTCTGTAGCTGTGCACTCTTGTTCTGTAGAGCCTTTCAGAAAAGTCCTGCTTATAATAAATTATTCTTGTATTAAGGGGATTCCTTTCCAGAAGGAGCTGGCATATTGGAAACTGATTATATTATTCTGTGTAGATGCTTATCCCCCCTCCCATGTTGTCTTGAGCCATATGATAGCAGAATTGTACCTGGAAATTAAGAAATCTAAAAGGAGAAATTAAGCTTATTTTGTAGGATTCTTTGTTTAAGATTTTTGTTTTTCTGACTGAGAAAACACCTTGTGGGTTTTGAAATAGTGCAGGTTGGGGGCACTGCAGAAAACATATTTCTGCTATACTTCGTTATAGAAAGCTTAATTCAGTCTCTCTGGGAAAATCCAGAAACAATTTCCCTTGCCTATAAATGTGACAAAAATTGTATAAATTTGCAAATTATTATTTTTCCCTCTTGGGGCATATCTTCACAGTAATTTTTCAGTTTTCGCAGAACCTCGTAAGTCTACCCAAAGTACACGACATTGAAAAGGATAAGTATTCATAAAAAAAAATAAAATCAAAAAACCAAAATCCCAACAACTTAGTCATCTGTTCAGCAGAACAGCTTAATATATTTTATTTACAATACATAACTCTTTCTTTAACAGACTTGGTCTCATCTGTGAAGAGATTTTCAGGGTTCAAGCTTAACACTTGAATGTCAGAAGAACTTAAAACAGATGTACTATATTTTTTTATTTTAAGCATGATACAGTCCTATACTCTCCATATGTTTCATAGGTTTCTATTAGAGAGAAGGCAATAGTATTAAAGTTACTGAACATCAGGTGTAGTCACAGAACACAAGATAAATTTGACTTTTGTATTAAATAGAATTCTTTAGAATGAAGCTGAGACAAATGGTTGCAAATATGAAATGTTTTATCTTGAATACATAAATGCTTTCTCTTCTACTATTTTGAATCCACTCATACCTCTCTCAAAGTGTTTCAGGATGTATTTAAATTCTGTTACAGTTTGATTTCCTTGATTGAGATTTGCAAAGGAGTGAAGTACCCCCTTGTCTTGTTTTGCGTTTCGGTTCTGGGTTCCCTAGCTTACATTGTCTTCATTTTCATTAACGCAGTCACTTAATCTAGATATTGACATTTCAAGTTCTCCTTGTGTAAGAATTGAATTTTGGAAATATAATTCTAGTTCGGCATATGTTAGCATGACTTACAGATTTCAGATTTGGGAGGATAATTAGCTGAAAGACAGCATGTGGAGAAGTTGTCAAAACGTTTGACTGTATGCACAGTAGTTTTTCTAAAGGTGGTAGTCATAAATGCAGTCATTCATCACTCTGAAGTCTGAGTAATTCAGAGGCCACCAGGCGAGTTTGCAAGTGTTCTCTGTCAGCCTCGAGGGGTGACAGAGATGACCTAGTGCCCCATGACCAGAAAAAGGCAAGTGCTGTACCTATCCTAGAAAAAGACCCAAAATACAATTTGGGCCAAACTAGAGGCCAGTCAGCTTTACTGTGATCTGTGGAGAAAATTATGGACCAAAACATCTTGGAACACAGTTTTAGGCACATGAAGAGAAGTTGTTGCCTGAAAATGTATTTTTGCCTCACTGAAATTTTTGCTTTGTTGGTTGAATTGCACCAAATCTCCTGTCTTACTCCGTTCAGGAAGTTATTATATATTTGCTGCATACATTATGAATAAATCAGTTATACAGAAGTTAGAGGTAGGCAGTAACCATAGGGGAGCAGTAGGAAATAGCATTTTTATCATACGTATGATAATTTTGTACTGATATGAAAGATAATCCTTGTATTTTGCATTGCTTGAAGCTTTGTGCACAGACCAGAGTTTTTTTAATGTTCTCCGGTAACTCCTTTAAATTGCAAAGAGATGGAAGAGAGATACTGCACTATGAAGGTCTGATTAAAAAAAAACAGATTAATTTAGCAAACAAGGCAAAATGCTACCTATTAAATCAGATGGGTTTTTTTAAAAAAAACCAACCAACAAACCAGCCACCAATACCTGTATTGCATCTTGAATGGAAGTGTGCTGAGGTTGCAGTGTCTGTAACTGTAGAACATGTAATGTTTATCCTTGGAGTCACTCATCATGCCAGTACGGTAAATTAATAAAACTTGCGACCTGATATGGCAAAAACCTAATATCTAGACCTGTCTGGTAATAATAGTTACATTTTCCTGCTTACTCGATTAGCTCCCGTTTGTCAGCTACTCTTTACAACTCCATAATCAAGTAGAACCTTAATGTCTTTCCTTAAATGCTCAGCTGAATTCGCATATCCCCTGTGATTAAAATAAAAATTTGTTTTCAGCCATTTGTTGCTTATAGGCAGAGCCAATAACTTGTTATAGTTACACAGTACCTCCTCTTAAACCCCTACTTTCTGTTGCATGAAGATGAGAAGTGTGAGAATGCCTTAGCTTTTTTTTCATTTGGTTTGGGATGGGGGTTTTTTTCTTGGTTTTGTTTTTTTAAATTTCACTGTTCACTGGTAAAGACACCTGCAGATTGTCCAGGGTAAAAAGAGCTTCATCAGCAGTGGCACTTCTATTTTCTTTGAGACACTAGAAGGTAGCATATGTGACTGCTTTTAACCTCAGAGCTGATGGAAGCTCAGCCTGGATAAAATCAAGATGTTGGCTGAAGCAGTCAAAAAAATGATGGATTTGAGATTTTTTGATTTATTATGCCTTTTAGTTATTCAGACCCACAGGCTAAGTAAATCACAAATTTCTGGTAAACTCAGGGAGCTGCAGCTCCTTGTTTTGTTTAGTTTCTCTGCTTTGTGAGCTAGAAATATGAAGTTTTCCAGTCACTTACACTGTTGGTGACATCCAGTATGGATTAGTCTTACTTTGCTGAGTAAACAACGTCTATATATGCTACATGAAATTCACACTCATGTTCTGGAGATAGTGGTGCTTTGCATTTACTTTCCAGATGAGGTACGAATACTTGCCGTTCAGAACAAATCGTTTTACGACTTGGCAATTGAGCAACTGTGTTGTTCTCATGCTTCACCTTGATGTTTCAGAACTTCAGTATTCTCTAACAAACCACCTACAGAAACAGCCTTATGAAGATTACAGAAATGATGAAGGAATTGACCAAGATAGATCCTGCTATGCCACAGTACATTAACAGGAAGTCGTATGGCCTTTACTTAAAAGAACCTATAGTGTAAATGAGTAAAAAGAGATGTGGACTTAGCAAGTATTACGAAGCACAGCAGAAGACAGGGAAAATGGCAAGCATTATCTCGTTATGGGTATGGTTATTAGGAGTTCAGGTTACACTCAAGAGAAAGGGCTGGGGAGAAGGCTGAGGGAGTCCTGGACAGTGAGGGGAGTGAGTGCTGCCGCTCAATTTTGCCCCAGAAGTGGCAGAGAAAAGTAAATGTGGAAGAGGAGGGAAGGCTGGAGGAAGCAGCTGGTGCATAACAGATACGATCCAGTCGACTCCAAACATTTTCAGTGTGCAAAGACGACTGGTTTGGTTGGTTTTTACAGCTGTCCTTGATGCCTGGTGTCTGTCCCGTTCCTCCCGCAGCATCATGCCAGGTAGGGGTAGGGTATCATTGGGGTTCCTGTACCCCAAGGATGTGAGGGGCTCCCCGGGCAAGTCCTGAGCTCTGCGGCCTCTGCCAGACCTCGTCTTCCCTTCCTTGCCAAGCAGAGAAGTCCCAGATTTAGCTCCTTCTGCAACTCCCCCAACCATCTGGAGTCCGTGCCTCCTTCAGAGCAGTGGGACTAAAGTAGAAATCTAAGAATGGGGTGTGGTTGCATCAGCGCAGACTGTTCTTGTCTTCTTTTTTAAAATTTTAATTAAGATTTGTACATCTGTGTATCTTCAGGAAAATAATGTAAATAAAATTGAATGTTTAATATTTTATGCCATTCTGAAATAACTTTATAAAAACTTGTTAGAAGCTTTAAAGCATGTTGGCTCTTCTAAGCTTTCACACTGGAAAAATCTAAATTTTGAAATGCATGACTTGTGGAGGAGGGAAGAGGCTGGCTATTTAAATGATGGTGCATCCTTTCCCCTTTTGAAAGAACCAAAGCACACTGCATTTTTAATGTTGATAACTCCTCATTAAAAACTTTAAATGCTCTTAAATGACTTTAACTTGCTAAAGAACTGCCTTTTTCTTTCAGATGTGTTAGAATTCATGCTAGCACTACTTTGCCCTTGTTTCTGAATTATTTTAATGACGGCAGCCGCTCCACGAAGCTGTCTGTCAAGATGTGGGTGGCAGGCTATTATTTCACTTCATAAATCATAATTTACAGGGTTTTTTATATCCATCTTGGGGATAAACACTTTATGCTTTGTGTTTTCAGCAGCAATATAAAATGTAATTGATACTTAAAGCAATATGTTAGAAATATGGACACAGAAAGCCAGGAGAGAAAAATCACAAATGTTTAGTTTTTCTGTGGGTTGGTCTACATACTGGGCATTTTTTCCATCTGATTTCATATTCTTAGCACTTCAACAGAGGATGATGATGAATTACATTTACATGATTGCTGCCTGTAGGTTACTATAAGGATGTTTCTTTAGTTACAGATACTCAGCAAAGCAGTTAGCTCAACAGGGTCACTTTGTACCGTTTCTTGTGCTGCTAAATATACTTACTGGCTTGTGCTATTGTCTTCCAGATTCATGAAAAACTGCATTATTACGAAAAACAGAACCCGGTGCCCATACTCCATGGTGCAGCAGCCTTGGCAGATGATGTAAGTGTCCCCTGCTGAGATCACTGGTACCAAGTCTCCCAAAAAACTGTCTGCAGGCAGAACTCCTCATAGTGCAAACGTGTGAATGTAATCCTCTGAGCTGAAATCATAAGAAGCTGCAAATGTTTCCAAAGGTGCTGTCATCGCTGGGCTTGTTGCTGATATTACTTTGATTTTTATTCACTTTCCTGTTATAAAAACATTGCATCTAGATAGCCTCTTGTTCTGCTTTAGTAACTACGTAATAGAAATTACAGGTTGGAACTCTACTGGGAGGGGAAAAGCTGTCAACTATTAGTGTTTTGAGAAAGTCAGAGACAAGAGGAATGCTTTGGAAAAATAAAGACGAATGTGATAGCACACTGCTGACAGAACATGAAAAATGACAGATAGTACTACAGAAATGAAGCATATGAAATGCCTAGGAAGGAGGCTTGTTAAAAAAAAATCAAAAACAATTTAAGGAGTACAGTAGTGATTTATTGATATTGGAGCTCTCCAAATTACCTTCATAACCAAAAAATAAATTGTAGAAGTGGTCGGCATTGATGGAGTAGTTAATTTCCTGTTACTATAATTTTTATTTTAAAGAAAAAAATCCAACCTGCCATTTCTTGCTATTTCGTTAATTCTAGGATTCAGATGAATTGTGCACACACCTGTATAAACTATGACTGAACCTGAGGTAGGCCAGGATAGAGAAATGTTTAATAAACTGTGGTTTAGGTGAAATCCAGAAATCTTTGTTGCAATTGATGATCTCAGGTTGTTTTTTTGAAAAGGCAGTATGTTTAAGGATCCGTTTCAAATACGACATGTTTGAAACTTCACATACTTCATAGGTGGTTTAAAATCTTAACTATTCTTTTATATAATTAGCTTTTGATTTTTAAATTTTACAAGTGTTTAGATGTTGTGAATTGAGAATGGTAACATTTTAACAAAAAACTAAATTAAACATATTTGAAGTGTGTTGAAAAAAGGATGTAATGTAATTCATCACGTTTCAGTAGGAGGAGAACTATACCACATAACCTACCCAATATAATAATGCATTAGCTTTGACATCAGGCATATATTAGTAATATTTTTTTAACCTTCAAGTAACTCTGAATAATGTTGATAATAATTTTGAAAATTAGAAAGTTGGTTGAAATTCTCTTCATTAAGTTCTTGGTGACATATTAATAATCCTTGTTAACGTTTGCATTACGGATCTCTGGGCTAAAATTCTTAATAAGAATCGTTCCTAGTTTTTGGATGCAAAACTTAGTTCTTGATATTTTCAGAAATGCTGAGCAATCTCATTCTTTGTTCAGCCCCATTTAAAACGTATACTTTTGGAAATCCCCAAATTGAAGTACTCTGTCACTCCTCAGTTGAGAGACGTCAGGGTTTTTAACCCTATGAATGTATTATTATGTATATATGGTTGTATTTTTAAAATGTACGTATGTTGGGACATGAGTGTCTCTAGACATCTGCCTTCTTTTTAAGCACAGCTTCTTTTTAAAGATCATCTTGCTGGTTCTTCATTTCTGCTTATGTGTAGCTGAACAGCTGGTTTTATGGGCACCCTCCCATAGGACGAGGATCTCCTTTGGCAGCTGGAGTCAGGCTGGCACACTGCAGGGTTCTCCGTGTTTCAGTGGTTATCAGCAAACTTTGAGGAAGTTCATTTACATGCAGTGGCTTTTATAACTCTAAAACCCATGAATTTTCAGGATTAAAGTGCTACTCAATTTTTGGCACATTTGCCTAACTGGTTGTCAGCTTCAGGGATTTAAGAGCATGTTGGTCATATAAAACACACTTTATTTCAGTAGGCTTTAAATTAATGTTTTGTTTTCCTAGTGGTAGTAACTGCTCTATAGTTAAACAAAGAAGGAGATATTCTTATTAACAAGTGCCTATTTCCTGATTGATTTAAAATGCAAATTTGAGGTGCTGCAAGCGTAAATAAAAACTGTAGCATGTTTTTATTCTTGTGTTATTTTATAAAGCAATTTCAGAGGTAACAATTGTGGTGAGGCTTCTTTCTAAACATTTCCATATTCCTCACTGCCACATGTTCTCTCTCAGCACCCGCAGTGACTTTTAGGATGAATTTCCCATCGGAGATTTTGTTTGCCTCTGATTTTGGAGCAAGAGTGTCTGACGTAGGACTCTTGATTACAGGGAAATGTTCTAATCATTGCTAGCAGCAGAGGTATATATGGCAAATAAGGCCTCTAGGTTATTAGAAAGACTATTCTGGCAAAAGAAGTTCCAGACCTTTCTCCAGAAGCTTTACATCCCCATGCCCAGGTGCTCCTCCTCTCGACAGCCTCGCTCCACATCTGCCCTTCTCCTTGCTTTGTTTCCCCCTCTGTGTAGTGGCAACTCTTCAAAAAGAACTTGATGAACTGTATGGTTTCTTCAACAAAGAGTCATAGAAGAGGTTCTTGTCCAGCTTTTCCTGCAGTCTTTGGCACAGGAGGTGTGCCCACAGTACTCCATATAGTTTGTACTGCTGCTGGTAGCTGTCACAAATGCCGGCACTTCAACAGTGACAACAAATAAATATCCAGTCCAAAAGTGCTAGAAGCACAAGAAGCAGCTCTGGTGATACCTGTTTGCTAATCTGGAAACATGACTTTGTCTTCCTCCTCATGTAACTCAGGTTGTTACGTGGTGCTTTAAGAGTTTTGTGGAAATAAGCTTGTAGGTTATATGAGTGAAAACAACTTTTAAATTATTTAATTTCTGAACAAATATTTTCTAAATTATGAGATTAAAAAGTCTATTAAACCAATAACAAAATATTCTTTCTGTTTCTTACTGTGCTGAATCCTATGTACCTGCATCTGTATTTGCACCACCAAAGCAAACGCCAGTTCTGCTGAAGTTAATAGATGGTTGTGCACAATTCATCTGAGAGAGAAATGCCAAAGCAGTCATTCTTACTGAGTGATTACCAGTTTTCATCAATGAGACACAAATGAATAGATTTTATCCTCTAGTGATGAGTAGTACAAGCTAAAGAATGAACCAAGGGGAACCTGTGTCGTATACCTCCTTGTCAGTCTTATCATGGATTATTTTCATAGGTTCATAGATATTTTCATTCATTTCCATAGACCGTGCAGACTAGATTGCAGGCAGATTACCTCGATATTTGGCTTTATGTGCCTAAAATATTTAATTCTGACCTTCCTACAGAGATCATTTTCTAATCTCTTGGTATTAAGACTCAAATATTGTTAAGATTAGCATTGATGTATTTGATGGACATTTTTATCTATGAATTATAGTTTCAGTCCTGGTACCTCTGTATTAATTCGAAAGTTAAAAAAAAGTATTGAAACCATGTCTGATGTCTGGAATTGGTTCTAGAATTGTCTGTTATATATAATTATGCAAAATATACTTATATCCATTTATCTCGGCAATTTATACAGAATCAAAGTACAAATTTAAAATTAGGCTAGATGAATAAAATTGCTTGCTGCAAATAACCAATCATTCTTTTAGACATTTTTATGGTACTGATTTAATGTAAAGAAAATAAGTGATTATCTGAAATCACGTTTTGGATTATGAACCATGTAGCTTCAGAATTTTAAACTAAAGTTCCGTGTTGTGAAATATGTTTTAGCTTTTCCTTCTTCTGGAAAAATAGTTCGAGTCTGAAATCCTGCAGTAAAATATGCCTCTTGAGTCCAAATTAGTTGAGAATGTCATGATAAGAAAAACTCAAGACATGAGCCAAATAGCCGTGGGATTAAACATTAGACTGCTGCTCTATTGTTCACCAAACCACAGTTTTGTAGTATAACCAAACGTAAATTACTGATCTTGTTGTTAGGACATAGCTTGTGCATTTTATGGTCTTGAATTGCTGATGACCTGTTATAAACTATATTATGATTAACCCGCTTCACATTTAACAAGCTCCTTCCAGTGTACGTGTAAACATAATAAAAGGTTCAGATTGCTTGCACTGTAGGGGCACTTTGCTTTCTTATCCCGGTCCTAAACAGCACAGCTACTGTGGGTTTTTGGAAGCAGTGTGGATTTCACCACCTCATTCGAAACTGTTTTTTATAGACGGTGTCAAAGTTTGATCCAGTCATTTTTACAAGCAGTCCTTTGTCTGCACGCAAAGGACCATTCACTTAAATGAAGTGCTGGGATTTGCCCCCATCGCTATAAATCAGAATGTGATCTGGCTGCACCCTTGCCAGAAATGATTACTTGTGTTAAACTCAGCCAAAAGGCCTGGCTTAAATCTGGTCCACCGAGGGCCAGAAAAAGAAGCGCGGTGATTGATGGTGTTTTTCTTCATGCTGGCTTCTGTTTGAACACACTGGAAAGTAATAACCTTGAACAAGATAGATTCTGGGTTGTCACTGATGCGCTGAGTAAAACAATGCTTTGCTAATGGTCTCTGTGTCGATTCCATCTCCCACCCAGCTGGCTGAGGAGCTGCAGAGCAAGCCGCTGAGCAGCGAGATCAGAGAACTGTTGAAACTCCTCTCAAAACCCAATCTCAAGGTGAGGACGTGTTGCACCTGCAAACCTCTTTCTGCAGGGTCGTCTGCATCTGCTTCCTCGGGCTGCGTGGGGGTTTGTCTGCTTTAACGAATATGTGTGCTTTTAAGAAGGGATTCAACATTAATCGGAAATACCTCTTATGAAGAAACACATTTAATGTTGCCCATGAATAATTATGCTGTTAGTGATACTTGTAAAAGGAATTCAGTGGAAAACCATCGTTTATTTACAATGGTTATTCCAAAAAGTATGTGCTTGATTTTTTTTTGTCTTTTGCTAACTTTTATTGTATGCACTTATTAAATTTATTAATAAAAATGTGGGTTTAATAAAGGGTTTTCAGTCATACCGTTGATTTAATTGCACTGTGCATAAGTAACACAGCCTGGTACTTGGAACAAAAATCCTGATGGATATTATTTTTTTAAAAAAGGTAATTTTAAAATCTCCTGGGGTTCTCTGTGGTGCTTCTGTGGAACTTAGTACCTTTTATCTGACAGTAGGCCTTGGAACCATTGAATCACTCAGGTCGGAAGGAGGTTGTCTAGACCAACGTGATGCTCAAAGCAAGGTCAACACTGAGTTCGGAGCAGGTGGCTCAGGGCTTTCTCCCATCAGGTCTTGAAAATGTCTGGGAGCAGATAATCCACGACCTTCTTTGTGCAGCCTGCTCCAGATACTAATTATCCTCCAAGTAAAAACTCTCTTCTTGTATCCAGTGGGAATCTCCTCTATGTATATTGGTAATACACACTATCAGATTACTTCTGCACTCTAAAGAGAATAAAGAACTTAGTGCTGTAGTTGCATATTGCAATGCTAATTAAATGCAGCAGTTGATAAGTTTAGAGGAAAAACTGTGGAGTGGAAAGGAGCCCTTTTTAAGACAGTTGCTTCTTTATATTCCCTGATCTCAAAACATGGACACTACAATAGCTTCAAAGTGCTACAGAATTTTAAAGGCCAATTATGCCTCCTTTTTAAAGATTCTTTTGCACAGTTGGTTATTCCATAGTTTGCAAAGTGACAGGCTGCTTTTTTGCTGAAGGGGTAAGCAATTCCAGTGGTGCATTGCAAGAGGAAATGTTGGTGCATCAAATTGCAGGGATTCTAAGCTTCACTGTAGGTATTCCCTTAGCAACTGTCCACGTGCATTTCACAGTTCTCAAGCTTTAGTGGATTGAGTCTGAAGACAACTTGTTTGTCACAACTGCACCTCTCCCTCTCCCTTTCTTGCTTTCGCTTTCTCTCTCCCTGCCTTGCTCCCTCACTTTCCCTCTCATTCACTCACTCACTCTCACTGTCTGTTCCTTGAAAGCAATTAAATGCAATGTGATAATCTTAGTGGGATTTCAGGAAAAGAAGTGCTTTACCCTCAGCGTGGTTAATATGACTGAACAACTGCAGTAACTCAGCAAATGTCCGTCTTGGCTGCAGGAGGAGATGGCCAGCTGCTGGGCACCGAGCCCTTTGTGTGGCCAGACTGCCTGATCCTGCACAAGGCACACACGATTCCCTGCCCTGCGCAGCTTGCAGGTGTTTGGGGGAGTTAGGGGAAAGAACTGACACAGTATACCTGATATTTTGGCCTACCCATTATCTTCTCCATCCCCCTTGTCATGCCTGGGAGAGATGGTAAATATCACTGCTTCCTCCTCCATCATGTGGACCAGATGACAACGTGGGACTCAGTATTTCCAGGTCCTACCCAGAGACGCCCTCAAGTCTGTTCAGCTGTATCTGAGCTTATGCCATATGTTGCGTAAGATTTTCTAGCCCTTCACTATTAGGTTGATGGCTGGACAGGGTTTCTTTGTTTCTTTCCTTCTAGATTCCTGGGACAAAATGTTCACTAGAACAACTCTTTCCCATAAGTCAGAAATTACTTGGCAAAACTGATAGGTCTTTTCTGATGATGTTGTATAGGATTTATCTAAAAACTTGTATATGACTTAATATGTGATTGACTTAAGCTGCGTCCGTGTTATTCTGCCGGGGAAGCTTTCCTCTCCTGACCTGGTTTATAACTGCACTGTTAGCTGGAGCCAGCAGGAGAGCTTCCACTTTCCTACAGCTCTGCTCTCACACTGATGGTACAGGGAAGGATGGTTAGCATTAGTTTACTGCACCACGTCACTGCTTCCACAAGTTTGGTGGTGTGAAGGGGCAGGTGTAGGAAGATGATGATAACTTCACTGGCTTGGTTAACATGCCAAAAAAAGCTGGGAGAGGTTTCCAGCAAATGCCTGAGCAGATGAATATTTCTGTATTTTCGTTTTGTTTTACAAAATTGTTGTGTTGAGCATATTCCTGAGTGTTTGTGTCTGGTGAGTAAAGCTTTGGCGAGTTTGAGGCATTCATGGTTTCCGTCCATAGAGAAATGTTTTAAAGAAGAAAATAATTTCTCTGAGGCGGTTATATTTATCAGACCTGAGATGTTCAAAATCTCAAAAGTCATTCCAAGGTTTTTTCAAAAAATTGGGCATTTCTGTTCTTATAAAAACCAGATGCAATAGCCAGTTACAGAGCGGATTTTTTTTCCTGCTTTAAAATGTAGCATCCCTTACCATAATTAAATGAACTAATAACATTTGTGGTTTACCTTGTCTGATTAAAACTGAACTCTGGAAGTAGAACAGAGCACGTAGCTCTGGGAAATCAAGTGGATTTGTTTATCTGTGTGTGAGATATTGCATTTACGTTCTAGATTTAAAATATAATTGCGTCCCATGGATGCAGGCCAGCCACATCTATTGTTTTTAATTTCCAGTGTTGAGTAAAGACTTAGTTTACATTCTGTAATCCTGCTATATATTGTTAAAGATAACAGCAAGTAGAACAGTATTTCCATACCTTAGAACCTGAATCTGATTCAATGCAGCATTTGATTTTTAAGCAGACCAGAAATTAGCTCTTTGCAATGCATCTTGTTATCTGTCATTCAGAAAGCATTAAGTACAGCCATGTGTATATTCGACTCTTTTCTGTCATAACTGCAAGTGTATGATCAGATATTTGCAGTCAGTTGAGGAAGATAAATGTTAAAAAACGCTTACACTTCCAGGCCATATGTATGCAAATTTATAAACTCTGCTGAGCTGGTTGTTAAAAAAACTGTTTAAGAGTTTAAAATGTCAAAGTTAGAATGATGGTAAACAACCAGAGGTAGATGTACTGAAACTTACATTGCTCTGCTTGTATTTCTTAAAGCTGTGAGGGATGTGGGATTTTGTTTGGTTGGTTTTATTAAGTTGCAATAAAATATAAACCTTAAAGTTATCTTAAAGATCTAAACCACAAAGCTATATAAATGCATGACCAGGCCAGCCCATGGGCAGAGCTGTGTGGCTCTACTCTGAATGGTGTTTGGGCTGAAGGGAGGACATGGGTCTGCCTGCTGGAGCTCTCTGTAAACTTATTTTAGATTACTGAAAGTGAAGTTTCGGTCTTCATGGCTGCCTGTGTTTATGGGGTTTGTAGCAGTAGCACTGACGGAGCGTTTCCACGCTGCAGTGGGAGAGGCTGTGGGCAGCCTGTGGGTCGGCAGCATCTCCGGGGCTTCCCCATCTCCTGCTCACGTCTCACAAGGCTGACAGGAGCTTGATGCACCTGTACAAAACTCGCTGAGAGCAGACCCTGCCTGCTGGCTTTTTTATGACACATTTAGACTGTTTTTTAAATCCTTTCTATTTGTTCAACATAGGAGTTGGTCCTTTAAATTAATTGCATATTAGATAATCTGTGTAGTGCTACTAGTGTTTCCATTCTAAGTGTTTGGTAGTGTGGTATCTTTGTTCTAAGCTCACATGAACTGGGAACGGAGGGAGGACTGCGGTGCTGTGTGGAAGGTTTTATTCTGTATTATTCAGGCTAATGGGCTGCATTTAAAGGTGGTAGTTCCTGGCCTGTAGGGGTGCTGCACCCACTCCTGCCTTTTTCCTTAGTTCCTGGAGTGACTTTTAATTTAAGACTTATAATTCCTGAGGTGTAACCATGAATTAGTTTCTTTTTAACCCTGTTTCAAGCTTAATTTGCTTATTTTATGAAGGAAGCATTTAGAAGATGGTTTGTGTTTTCAAGTTTCAGTGTCACATTCCAATGTTGTTGATGGATTTGCATTATACCTTGAAGTTGTATGATTTTATATGTGTTTGAGGGAAACACAATGAGGAACTTAAACATGGAAAGCAGTATGTTACATAAAAGAAAGGCAGAAATGTCCCTTAGTTTCCTTGTCTAATGACAACATTAAAGTTACTTAATGTACGTTGTAAATACACAACATATGAAGCTTAACATAACACTAAATACCTCTCTTACAGAGACTCTTTTATATTTTTCTATAACATGAAAACCAGAATATATAATGTGGATATACATAAGGAAATGGTGGTTTTGATTTCCTAAAGACACTCCTGCGTGTGCTTCTGTAAAAAAATACAAGTAATTGCATAAAGAAATAAGTGCTCTCAGCTTTAATGGTTTATAATTTGGAGAAATTTAATGAATTTATGTGACGGCAAAAGGAACATATGTGAAGAGAGGAGTTGTACAGAATTTCAAAAAAAAAGACAAAAATTTTTAAATTTATGATGTAACGCACCAGTGCAATTGAGAGAGATGCCTTCATAGAGCAATTTGGCTTTTTTATGAATTTGGAAGTACTGCTATTGTCTGAAAGGATTACACTTTTTTGAATTAGCTACATTGTCTAGAGACTAATGCTTTATTTTTCATTGTTATGTAATTGTATAAATTGGAATGTATAATTAGAAGACTAAGATTCAAGATGTCAAGAGAAAATATATCTAAAATGGAATTTAATTCTGGATTTTTAATGCACATCACAATCAAGTTAGCAAAATGGTCTTATCTGTCAGTAGGGACCCAAATGGGAATGGAGGTGGACACTGGAGTTACTCTGTCAGTCACAGGGCAGAACCCTAGTGACAGACATTGTAAGAAAGGAGATTTAGTAAATATGAGAGATGATCAAACTAAGAATGAAAGACTTTAAATCTTCCAAATACTCTTCCACTTTTAATTAAAAAGCTTTCTTGAATAGTAGCTTTCAGTTCCTTCTCTAACAAGCTGGGAAAAGCTGTGTTCGTTTTGGGACAGTGCCATAGCACAAGAGCATAATCATTATTTATTTTTAAAATTATTTGAAATCTGAAAAACTAAAAAAAATTAACTATAGGAGTTAATGTTATAGGCACTTATATTGTTGGTGTGGCTGTAAACAAAAAAGACTGTAAAAAGAATAGACCATCTTTCAGTCCATTGAAAAATATTATCCTAATTATACTCACTTTGAGACAGGTTTGGGATATATTATTCAGATCTAACTAGCCCTTAACTTCACGTTTATAACAGGAATTACATTCCTGATCATCACTTATTGAAATGAGCAACTTAGCATTTGAAGTTAATCCCTATTAGGGTAAACTTAGTGTGTTTTAAATTCATATAAAATACATCCTTTGTGGTCATCGATGTAATGGGCAGAACAGTAATTATTTTAAAAGTTTATGCCACTGTGCTAAAACTATTCTGAAGGATGTTTATACTTCTTATGACCCAGAGGAAATTAAGCTTTTTTAACCTCCTAAGAATGCCAGTGGTAGTTCTACCCGTTTTAGCTGAGTTTATCTTCTGTTTATGTGTGCTGAAAAGTTTGCCAACTGCTAATCTGAAACGTAAACCAGGTACCTGAAGAATGGCAGAAGGCAGGACTGAGAGTCACCTCAGTGCTCCAGGGTGCACGAGAATGTGAAGGTTTTGGATGACTTTGGGCACTGTACCTGTAGCTGTAGAGGGGACAAGCGGTGGACATACCTGAATTATTTTCCTTGGCTTCTCTTTCATTACTGTAGAATGAATAGAATTTTGGAAGTAATTTGAAGTTAACTTGCAGCATGTAAGGAAAACCACTGTCGTATGACTGGGAATGTTTTCAGATTGACTTATCCATGGACAAATTCAGTGTGCTGTTCAGAGGAAATACGGATTCTTTAAGTTGTTTTCAGGTTTTTTGAAATTGCATTCAAATGGAAAAGATGCATTCACCAGAAAATTGTAAATAGGATTTATACTTGCTGTTATATTTGCAATTCATTTGAGATGTAATTGACTTTCAGTTTCACAAAGCATAAACAATTTGCATTTGTAAACATTGTCATCTAATAAGTACCTCCTTGGTTTTCCTTCAGAATAGACCTATGAGTTAAACAAAACTAAACCTGCAGATAATGAAGCCAGGGCACTTTGTTCTTCATATAAATGTTTCCTATATTTGTTTAGGTTTCTTTAAAAAAAGAAATAGTGCTTCTTTAGCTTGAAGCAGACCTGTTCCATTGTCTTGTGCTGTTCTATTGTATTTACTGGGAAGTTTGTAAATTCTAGCCTTTATTTGATAAACAACTCCTGATACCATCATCCCATGCCATCTGAGGCTTCCTAGATTTGCACAGTGGCCTAATAGAGTGTTCTGATCAAAGCGCTACTTGTTCTGTTAAAAAACCAAACTTTTTAAGCCTTTATCAGCAGAGCGTTGTAAAGCTGCCTTACTGGCAAAAATTGACAATATAATTTACTGTGCAGGAAACAGCTGGCATTTTTCTACAGGAACTTTAACATACAACGCACTCAAGATATTGGGCTGTAATAACATAAAGCAAAATCTGGTTTTGCTTTGAAAAGTTCATGAAGCATTTCTTGTAACATGTAATTAAAAAAATCTTAATCTAAACTTTGACATCTTTCCAGCATTTCCTTTGTAATTAGACTTGCTCGGGATTTTCCATCAGGGCTTTTTCATTGAAATATGTGGTTTCTGCAAAGTCAGCACTTTCCACTAGAAACTGTTGGGATTTGCCTACAACTGTTCAGGTTTTGCATCTGGAAAACCCAATATAAATTTCAGGTCAGTTAACAGCCCAAATGTAGCTCAGATGTTACTTTATCTCAAGCTGCTGGAGGACCTTTTGGCCCTGTCCCTTTAGAGACCTGTCTTCCAGAATGCATCCATGTTTTCTATTTTTGCTCATGTCCTGGGAGAGCATTCTCTTCCTCTTTATGAAATATTCATGCTCGCACATGGTAACACAGACTACAGTTTCTGTGCAAGAAGTGTAATTTCCCATGATTTATAACTCCTTACTCATCAGTGGTCTTTGAGGTTTGCTGGTAGGACCGGTTACAGGAGTTGTGCTCTTATGCTAAAATATTTTGCTGTACAAACTCGCTTTACTTCAATAATATGGTGAGTTGGAGTACATTGTACTTCCTATGTCAACTCAAAAGTTGACTACCTAATCATCTTTTGTAAAAGCAGGTGCCATTCATTTGTAAATCTGCAAAAGCCTGTTTGATTTTGGATGGCATGCTGTGAAGTATCAGTAGTGAGAAAGACATAGGTATTTTCCACCTAAGTAATAAATGCAAATTATCACAACAATAAGCAAGGACCACAGCACTGATGGTTTGATATGGTTGGTTGATGGATTACCCATAGATGTTCTGAGCATACTGGCCATGAAGCTGGGTACAGTAGAAGAGGAGAGTGAGATCCAGTAGAAGTGAGTGAGATCCTTCTGCCCAGTATTTCCTGCCTTTAAACTGTTGGCCACTTTGGGAAGCTCTCCATCATGCATTTTGACAACCTTGTTAGAGGAAAAATCGGTTTTATTCTTAACTCTCTTCAGCTTCAGACCTTGACTTCGCGTTTCCATTTCCAGTTGCACCCATAATTCAAAGGAATTTTTTATAGAAAAATTTTTTTGGATGGGGAGCACTGGGAGAATATGTTGCTGCCTTTATTTTTGGGATGTTCATGTTAATGGAATGGAATAAGTAAAACAAAAATGTAATAGCAAAATAGTCCTTTTTAAAACGTCAAGAGAGCCTGGATTTTTCACATCTGCCAGGCAGAGAAATGCAGAAAGCAGTTGTGGCACACTTTTAATGTGGTAGGAGCTCACAGAGCATACATGTAACAATATAAAACATATCATAACCATCGTGTTAAGGAGGTGAAAGAATACTGCATGAATATATTGAAGTAACAACCATCGTGTTACCCTGGAAATGCTCTCAGGTCTGTCTCATGGGATAACTCAGCTGATGTCCAGCGGACAGCTTGTCTCTCAATCTTAGACGTGTGGATAGGAGAACGCTTGCTAGCAGCCAACATATAATAAACAAAGTGATAGATATAATAAACAAAAGTGAAGCCAGGCAGGTTGGCATCAGAAAATAAAAGAATTGCAAAGTAAATGAAATAAATTCTTTGGTTATATATACAGACTTTCCCACATGAAGGAACCAACTGTAACCCATGGAAGAATGTGGAGTGGCATACACGTAACCATAGCATACACATACAGTGCATGAAAGTTGGCAGTATTACTAAAGCTGGTAATTTAGGAGGAGGGAAAAATCACTATGGGAAAAATCACATCCCATTCAAGTAGCAATTCTGTTCAGCTGGTGAAAATGGAGAAACTGCACAATACGAAGCAAATAATCCATTTTTCAGTTGTCGTCTTTTTATGCTGCTTTTTCCTTTGCATTTGCCAGGCCATTTGGACTCTCCATACACTTGTTCAACAGACTCCTCTTTTCTTGTTCATTGATGAATCTGTTCAGTAGTGGTCCAGTGTGGTCTTGTAATCTTTTTTTCCCCCTATTTCTGCTTGTTCCTGGGTTTCTAGTCAGTGGCAAGACTGATTATGCCCGATTCCCATGATTATGTAACTTGTAAATCTATAAGGATCTTTATCACAAATATTTTAGAAAATCGTAAGCTTTTTTTCTTATACCTGCTATTTTGCTGGCCTTTTAAAAAGAATGTTACTATTTAAGAGGCGGGATTTATTCTGCTGTACCACATCTATACTTTATAATACTTTAGTTACAACTTTATTAAGTACTTATAGAAGATTTATTTTTATATAACAGTGAAGGTAACACTCACTGCAGCTTTTTAGTTCTCCGGAATGATACCTGAATTTAGTGCAATTTATATATAGAAAACCTACTTCTACTATTCAACATAGAAAAGTCCAAAGCAGGGAAAAGTAACCTTAAAAACTAGTTCAATATGTTTAGTTAGGTGTCTGTGTAGTATAATAATCTGTAGCTGAATTTTAGACCTACTTATCATAGATAAATATACGTTGTTATTTTCTGTATCAGTAGATGTTTATAAGGCTTCAGACATCATGCTGTTGTCAAAAAAGGCTGGGTCATTTCTAAAAGACACTTTTTCAGACAGAGTAACTGCAACCTCAGCTTTTACTTTCCTTTTGTTTATATTTTCACTTGATTTCTTTTGGGATTGTGTGTGTCTTCAGCTGGTTTTCAACCAAGAAAAGCGGTATGCTACTGCTCTAGACATTTAATATTGTCAGGATGCTGCCACTTCTTCAAAAAAGTAATTGATCAAGGATTGCCAAGACATTGGAAGAGTTGCTCCTGTCTCGGCATTTTCCACTCTGAAAACCATCTATTTGTGTTCTTGGAAGTCACTTATATAGGGTTTAAAGCTTCAAGAACACTTTAGCTACATGAATCACGTTGCAAAAGTAAAAGAGACTTTGTTCAGCTTCTTCACTACTGATTTAAAATCAGAGCTTATTCTGCCATTATCCACAACTGAGGAAAAACACAGGACTGTCATCTGGAAGAATATTAACACCTTTACCAGATGACACGGATGGGCTGTGTGTTTCTGTGAACACCGAGAGTAGTTCGACTTTGGAAGCGTCTCCAGGGGCTGAAAACAATGAGCCAGAGGAAGCAGGAGTCTGAAGATGCAGAAAGTTCACTTTTCTCTTGGCTATTGCTGTCTGACTACCAGCTGCAGGTAGACCCATCAGTTCAGACTCGTGAATTGGAAATCAAGAAACCATTTTCAGCCAAGGAAATTACCCTTTTGTGAAAGGAAGTTCGTATAGTCATGAATAAAGTCCACCAGGGCAAGAGGAAAAAGTAATATGTACTGAATATTGATGCAACAGAGATGCTGCTATGCTAAGAACATTAAAACATGGTAGATATTAAGAACACTAAACCATACATGTCCAGTGTGTGTTTTCAATATTTTGAATGCCTGTTGTGACCTAACTGCATCAAAGTCAAATTGGAAGAGAAAGCGATTTAATTGCTAGCTGGACAAGCTTGAACTAGAGGACAACTCTGGTTTAAGTACAGATGGGACAGTTGCAGGCATGGAAATGTTTTTTCTCTTTTGTACGTATGTAACTGCAGTCTTCTCACACAATATATCATTTCTGGGGATTTTATAGAGAACATGTAGGAAAAATACAATATTTGAAGGATGGAAAGAAGTAAATTAACCCTGATTTTTTTTTTCCCCCATGAAGTGGTACACCTATTGGTTTCCTGATTACAAGCAGAAAATCATGTCTAATTTAAAGGATGTTATTTCATTTTTCCTACCATCACCATCAAAAGTTTTTTGCTTATGTAAATTATTTTCAGTAGGAAAAGTAAAATGTGCTCATTTCTTTGGAAGTTAACTGATTTCTTTAACATGGTGTACTGTATGTATCTAACTTGGGAATTTTGTTCAGAACAGAGAATCTCAGATTTCTGTAGGGAAGCGATTAGATCAGAAGGAATAATATTACTTTTCTGCCTGATAAGTGGTTACTGTAGCTTGTGTACTCTCTCACTAGTTCTACTGCCAAAAAAAAAAATTCAATGTACTCTTATCCCAGCCATCCTCTGGTCACTTCAGCAGCACTAACAAGTTTCTCCTGCCTGTAGTTTTATTGCTTGTTTCTGCTTCTAGATTCATGCCTCATGCTTTAGCCAAGCTGGAGAATTCATCTAATGTGGTTCTTATCTGTCAGTTGAGATCCCTGTTCTTGATGGCCCTCTTAGCCCTTCTCTTGCATCGGGATCGGGGATGCACATGCTCCTGCAGCAGGCAGTGTTGGTGGATAAGAGGCTGCCATGTGCTGCCCTTTTCTGACAGCTGTTTTACCACCCATTTGCTGGAGAGTGGAATTAGTGGGATGGAATTTGTCAGTACATCAGTGTAAAATTTAGCTTATTTACTCGAGATAGTAGGTTTAAAGACTAATTCTCCTGTTGAAGAAGATTGTTCTCTCTGCCCACAATCTAAATTTTTATCTCCCTTTTGCCCCGTTACATTTGTGCTGCTTACGAGTTGTTCTTAAATGTATAGCTTGATTCAGAAACCTTATTTTTTTATCCCTTCTCTAAACTGTTCCCAAGTCAAATTGCATTTCTGTGCCTAGAGCCTTGTATGCCATCACCACTGCGCTTCAGCTTTCTGCTGGTTTTATTCTCATGCTTTCTAAATTCTTGCACACGCTTGGCTATTACGAGTCCTGTGCTTCTCCTTCCATTCTAATGCTATTGACGGTCTTTTCCCGCAGTGAGTTCAGTCTCCTTCCATCTCTTTCAGCTTTCCTTCTTTGATATCTGTTGCTGGATGACTTAATTCACTTGATTTTAACTTTATTCAAGTTACTCATAAATCGGCCTTTCCAGTCTTGAATAATTTTCTGCACCAACATTTTCATCTTGCCTTTTTGTATTTCTGCTGTAACCTTATCACAAAGGAAAACATAATACGGCCAGAGCTCTCTGGAGGACGAGCTCTGCCAGGCAAGTTCAGGGTCACATTGCTGTGGTTGCTGATGAAGTTGCTTTTCTTCTCTGGCGTAACTTCTCTGTGCCAGCCTCAGTGGAAGTTACTGCCACCATAGCAAAGCGAAGGGCTGGGAAAACGTCTCTGTCTCACCTGATGGAGTTCAGCTTGAACTGCCAGAGAAGGTGGCTGCTGCTAATGATCCAAGCCGTGGAGTGGGACAGCGAAGTCATGGGCCATTTTGTTCTATTTTGCTGACTCTGCTGTCAGGGCAGTAATCAACTCCATCAGCGAGGGAGCCAGCGGCTGGGTTGGTGGGGTCACAGTCTGCTGCAGCTGTTGGCTCTCATAAAAGGTGGTTCGAGTGCCTACAAATTTTATGTTGATAATCTTGACCATTAATTATTTAGTATTCTAATCTTGTTTTTTTCAAGTACAATATAGAAAAAGGCTGCTTTTGTTTCTTTGTCCATTCTGTTTGTCTTCTTTATTTTACTTACTGTTTTCTAAAATGTTTTTCTAGTAAATACAAAATATTTCTGAAAAGTAAGGCTTAAGTTGAGATTTTTTTTTATTTAATAATGAGAATTTAAAAACATAAAGAGCAGTGTTCATGTGTCAGGGGCTACTTGGAGTATTTTTGCTCTTGCAGATCTCAAAATATAAACAGGCAAAAAATAATGTAAAATTTGTCATTGTTTTAGAGAAGCAAAGATGTAGTCAGTGTAGTTAAATGATACACATTTTTCAAAATATAGAAGTGTTTTCATTAGCAACGTTCTCAATTTAAATAAACATTTAAAGTTTCAAAACAGTTTAAGAAAAAGAACTTTGAATGTTTCCAATGTCAGGTTTTCTTTGTGTAAGTTGATAGTGTAAAATTTCAATTTATAAACTGTGAAATGATCAGTGATAGCTTTAATATGAAAAATACAGCACTAGTTCTTAGACATTTCAGAGGTCTGATGAAAGTATTCATTTCCAGCTAGATCATGTCTAAGAATTTAGCTGAACATCAATATTTATATTTAGGTAGTGCAGGAGTTTGAATCATACCTTCTTTCAAGTTCTAAATATGGACCATGTTTGCATTAGTGAATCATAAGCATAGAACTTAGAGCTGAAATAAAATCTTTTTCTCCAGAGTTGCTTAAATATACATGACCCTGATCTTGGATCATACGTGCATAGTTCCAGAGAGTTGTCTATTTGAAAACAAAAATAAAATATTTTTTTAAAAAAAAGTAAAATGTCATCTGTGCTTCTTGCAGTTTCTTGTGATAGGCAAAAATTAGTATCATGGAATATAAAACTGCAGTGAATGAATAGATCGCTTCTTATGTACAAATGAGAACATTGCTACCTTTATGTTGCCTTGTGCATTTGCTGCACAATTATTCTGTGCAAATTTTAGTCATGATAGGATCCAAGTTTTATTTCTTGGCATTTGTAATTTGTTTGTTTTTAAAAAAGTCCCAACCTTTTCTATAAAAGTCTAGTCTGATAGATAGTTTTTTGGACTAATCATACACTATATTAAATGCACAGTACAAAGAAGCTGCTGAAGAAAAAATGTTCCTTTACTCTGTGAATATGGTCACTTTTTCATGTGTTTAGGACTTGGAAGTTGGAAGGACTTGGAAATGTAAGTTCTCTCGAGGACAGGTTCTCAACACCTCTGGTTGAGTACATTAACTGAAGTCAAAATAGCTTTATAAGTTTTGCTTGCGGATTAATTATTGCCCAAGGTCTATGCTACTGTCTATTTCAAGAGCAACTACAGTGGACAGAGAGTAGTGTGTTAGAAGAAGCAAGGATGGAAGACAAGCAGGAAAGAAATGTTAATATGTTCAGTGTACAGCATAAACGAGTTGTGATGACAGAAGCTCTTCTGGAAACTTGACTGAGAAAAGACACATCATTTCTGGCATTTGTACTCTTGCCTAAAATATGCATTTTTGCACCAAGATAAAATAATACCAGAGTTTGAGTAAAAGATCTTATGTTGAAAACTGTAATACGTTGTGGTTTAATATGTTTTTTGGGAGGAGGAGGGAAAGGGTTGATAAGTTCCAGTTGTTGTGAGTGCAGAAAAGCATCATAAATACCAGACTTTGATTGGCATTGGTTTGTAATACTTGGGCTGCACCGTCATTTTGCGTGCGGTGTCCAGGAGCTTGGTCGGGCAGTCAGAGATGGGAAATATCTGATTAACACAGGTGGCATAACTCACTGCCTTAGTGGACAGAATCTGTTTCCCAAGTTTCATTGTAAAGGGTAGGTTCTTTTGAACATGTTTTAAGTTGCTACCCTTTACTCTGGAAGTGGTGCTTTAGATTATTTTCATCTGTTTTCTCTATCTGCCTGATTGTTTTTAAACTGCAATATAGAACCTCATTAAATTGAACCAGTACATGAATGTGCCCTAGCTTTATGTGGAAAAATATAATTGCAGAAGACTAGTTTCAGAAGTCTTAACTGTAAGTAGCCTGAAGTAAAAGCATACGCTCCTTTTGTTTTAGTGTATTTTTGATATTTCACATACATCTTTAGAGGACCGCATGTGATTGCATGGCTTTTACATATGTAATGCTTCATAATGCATATTTCCAGGAGGAACCATAACTGCTCGCCTGAGGTTTTTAGCTCAGATCTAAAGTAAAACTAATCTTTGGTGGGAGGGGGCTGGTAATTTCTGATGGTAAATAGTAAAAAAAACCCAAAAAAACATAACCAGAAATAATTAGTTAGATTGTGTTGAAACAATTTTATCAGTTTGTACAATATGGATGGAAATTACTAAAACAATAGCAAATTCCAGTGAAGCAGCCATGTTCTCCCTCTGTGTTTATGTTGTTGAAGACTTAACTTCAAATTTGAACTTCAGAATTTCAAGATTACCATACGCTCTTTGCCTTTGGCTTTTGACACGATAGCTTGTAGCATTGCCTGGAAATTGTTTGCTGTTGTTACAATCTCCTTCATGCAGGAAAAAAACCCCTGCAATAGCATAATGGAAGTGTAATGCTTTTTTAAAACATTTGCACTATCCCTGCTAACATACAGTTTGTGGTCATTTGTGTTCTGATCATCTCATATTATCTACGTTTTATTAAGTAGCAGGTAAACTGGCATCAGAGAAATGTAGCCCTTTTCTGTTCTTTATTAAGCAGTTTCTTCTTAAGCATTATTGTAATGGTTATAATAGATACATTTTTACAGTTGTTGATATAATACCATCTGATATCATCCATGTCAACAACGTTGATGTGTTCTGCTTTATCCTAAACATCTCAACATTTTCCAAAATACTTTTTTTATTGTTGGAAAGATTATCAATTTGCCAATTACCTCTGCTATTTAGACTAGAACGTTTGTAATATTGACTCTTTGGGGAAAAAATATCATGTCAGAATGTAAGATATTCAAGTATTTAGGAGCAACTACTTGAAAACAAAAGCAACTGAAAGCAGTAGATAGAATTATGTATATGTCTGTTGCTGTTATTCCTGCTGTAATGCATAGTTTTCACTACAAAACTAAAAGCATTACTTAACCATCTTTCACCAGTTTAAAAGGTATTATAAATAATGAAGACTTTTCAAAACAGAAAAGAACTTTAGGAGTTCTGTATCTGGAAAAAGCTGTGAATTTTAGGTTATACCAGAGATTTTTTTAGAGCCTCAGGAGAGTGAGATTTCTAACTTTCTTTGACTTTCAAGGTTAATTTCTGCAAGTTCATTTTATTTTATTTTTAAGATTGAGCCTTTTGTCAGGCTCTGTTAGGCTTTTCTTTGAAAAATCTATTGTTCAAGCTATGCATGAACTGTAGAAGAAACTGAGAAAGGAAGGAGGTGAGACACGCGACAGGTGCTTGGTAAGCGCCTTCCTGAACCCAGTTGTTTCAGCTATATGTTCCTCAATCTCAATCATGAATTCCACAATAAATTAAAAATTCCTAACGTTATTTGGAGCGCATATGAAAGGGAGCTAGCATGAAAGGTTTCCAGTAACCAGGTAAGCTTCCAGAGCCCCTCTGAAGGGAATGGTTGGGCAGCAGCTTAATGTTACACATCCTATGCTTTAACAGAAGTCCTGGAAGGTGCTTATTCTGCTTATTTGTTTCATAGGACTGCTTACTGGATCAAAGAAACTTTTTATATAGGACAGGTAGAATGATGTTCTTCAGGCCATTTGTGTTTTCTCTTGATCATAATTCTTGTAATTTCAAGTTAACGTGCAAAGCACTGATACTTTCATGTGTATGAAGACATTGTTCTGTATCCACAATTTACTAGATGCATACATTGTGTATCTGAAAACATATAATTCATGGAGTTCTTTCATTGTTTTCACGTGTGTTAAAATTGTATACAATAATTATATTCAATCTGCGTGCATCATGCCAGTAGTTAGGCTGTGAATAATATCCTCTAGTTTGTCTTTCATAAACTTTTCAGATGCCAAATAATATACTGACTGTTAACGTTTCCAGGCTTTGCTGTCTGTACATGATACTGTTGCTCAGAAGAACTACGATCCTGTCTTGCCCCCCATGCCTGATGATATTGACGAGGAAGAAGATTCTGTTAAAATAATCAGACTCGTCAAAAACAGGGAACCACTGGTAAGCAACACTGTCTTTTGGTTTGGTTTTTATGTTTGTGCAAAGGATGGGAAGTGTTCAGCTTATGAATATGAATGGATGACATTAACTCGAAATGCGGGTAGACGGACATGACACATGTTTATTCATAACATTCAATAATACACTTGTGGCTTCGATTCGTAGTCATTAGTAGTAAAGTACATGAAATGAATAATTTGTTCATTTGTGGGTTTTGAGCAATATATACGTGGGGCAGTCTAAGCATTTAGATCAATAACATATCTTCTATCTTGAATTCAAATCATGAACTTGTATTAAAATGAGAGGGGGAGAATGAATCCCCAAAGAAATCTTGACCTTTGTTGTGAACTGTGCCTGTTAGCATTCATGTAAAAAAAAAAGTGACCTTTCGATACACTGAAAAGAAAGCATAAAAACATATTTTAAAATACTTGAATTGAAATCTGGGCAAATTTAAGATGTCTGTTGTTGTACTTTGGATTATGAATACTAGAAAGTTAATATCTTCATGGGGATATCTGGAAAAATGAAAGGACTAAACCTAGGTTGTATTACAAGAATATTAAAATGCTTTACTGATTTGGTTATTTTTATTTGCTGTAGAGTGGGAGTCATCTTGTATAAAATTTAACTGTACTCTTTTTCTCCTGCAAACCACTAAGACCTTTGTTTTATGTTGTACTGGTTATTTGTTTTAATGGATAGCAATCCTGAAGAAATATCTGCAAAGTTACTTTGAGAAGCCAGGATTCTCTACTTGAGATGACAGAGGGAGAGCAATGCCTCTGTTAGATGTACAGGGGTACCTTCTCCCACAGTAGATATCTTACTATCACTCTTATTCTTGATAGATTTCTAGCACCAATAAACAAGAAATAAGCTTTGGTATTGACTGCCTGTAGATGCTCATGGGCATAATTCAAAGTTTGACCATATGGAAAGGTTTTACTTTGTTTTAACATATTAAACATTTTTTCCCCAAATACCTAAATAGCAGCTTTAGGCTTTTCTGGTTTTTATCAAAGAAGTTCTTTGAGGGCAAAAACAAACTTGCTTTAGGATTTAGCATCAGAAAGAGTATTAATTCTGACAGGTGTGAATAAACTTGAACATATAGTATGAGATGAGTTCTGATTGAGCAGCTTATTTTTAGTGTTAGTGAAAACACCTTTATTGTTATTTTTTCTTGAATATATGGCAGAAAAATCTTAAAATCTTAATTTATGTAATTTCATGTTTCAAACATGATTTGCTACCAAGACATTTGTGAGTCAAATTCTGTAAGTTAATAGTCTCTCAAATTGAACTGGATAAATGGCAACTCTGAAAAGAAAGCGGAAAGATTTTCTAAACCCTGTTGAGATATATACACTGTATATCTGCTTTTGATATTTTTAAGCCCTTTTAAAGGGAGAAATAGAGTTGCCTAAGCCAAAGGTTCCTTGGGCTGTTCCTCAGATTCCACTCTTGCACGTTGACTCCAGTGGGATACTAGACTCTTCCAGGTACCTTTGTGTCTGTTGTGATTTAATCTCAGTAGGCACCTCAGCCCCACGCAGCCACTCAGTTACTTTCCCCTGTGGGATGTGGAAGAGAATTAGAAGGATAAAAGCGAGAAAGCTCGTGAGCAGAAATAAAGGTAAATAAAAGTTTAATAGGCAAAGCAAAAGCCACAGGCAAGCAAAGCACAACAAGGAATTCATTCACTACTTCCCATTGGCAGGCAGGTGTTTACCCATCCCAGGAAAGCAGGGCTCCATCATGCTTTGTCATGGTGATTTGGGAAGACAGCACACCATAACTCCAAACATCCCTCCTCTTCTCCTTCTTCCCCCAATTTTTATTGCTGAGCATGACATCATACGGTATGGGATATACCTTTGGTCAGTTGGGGTCAGCTGTCCCAGCTGTGTCCCTTTCAACTTCTTGTTCACCCCCAGCCTGCTCTATGGTGGGGCAGAGTGAGGAGCAGANACTCCAAACATCCCTCCTCTTCTCCTTCTTCCCCCAATTTTTATTGCTGAGCATAACATCATACGGTATGGGATATACCTTTGGTCAGTTGGGGTCAGCTGTCCCAGCTGTGTCCCTTCCCAACTTCTTGTTCACCCCCAGCCTGCTCTATGGTGGGGCAGAGTGAGGAGCAGAAAACACCTTGATGCTGTGTAAGCATTGCTCAGCAATGATGAAAAGATCCATATATGATCAACACTTTTCATCACAAATCCAAAACAGCACCATACAAGCTACTATGAAGAAAATTAACTCTATCCAAGCCAAAACCAGTACAGTTTCTTAAAAGGTGCATCCAACTTAGTACAACTGTTAACAAATAAGGTTTTTTATTAGAAAGTTCTTTTACTAGACAGAATGCAGCCATGGAAAATATTAAAAAAAAAAAGTGAGAAAACTCAGTCTTAAGTTTGTCAAGACTGTTTAGTATAATTACCATGGCAGAAATAGGTGTAGAATGGAATCTGTGGTAGACCAGTTACTAAGAAGAGGCAAAGAGTTGGGACCTAATTGCAGCCTACAACTACTTGAGAGTGTGGAGCTCACAAGGATGGTAGGGACGAACTCTTCTCAGCACTGAAAGATGCTAAAACACAGGGTAATGGCTACAAGTTGCAGCCGGCTTTAGACTGAGAATTAAGAAATTTCATTCAGTGGGAAGTACAGCACCGGAGCAGACTGGCCAGAGATGTGGAATCTCGAACCTATTCCATAAGGCAGTGGCTGATCTGATCTGGCATTGACAGTAGTCCTGCTCTGAGCAGGAGATTGGCCAAAATGACTTTCAAAAGCTTCCCTTCTACCAACATGTCAAAGACTGTATGGTACTGGAGGGAAAAGGACTTTTTGTGGTCTTCCCAAATCCTCAGCCTTTCTTGATGTTTTATTTTTGTTGGAATCTGAGTTCTGTTTTGCGTGTTACTTGCTGTCCAGAAAGACTTCAAAGAATAGCGTCCTTCTCTTCCATAACCCACCTTCAATCCATTTTAACATTATTAACGTTAATGTGAAACATTGATTTCTTTGTGGCAGATTGATAGTCAATTATTCATATGACACTATCACCACAATACATAACAAGCCTATCATTTGTGTCTTTGCCATTCCCAGATTAATTTTTTTTTTCTTAGGTAGGGGTGAGAAGAAACACAGATAGTAATTCAGATAAGGTCTTACCAGAATATGGCACAGTAGAATAAAGAAAGACAGGTTTATGATAGGTATATTAGATCTACTGCATCTATGCTTCCTGAAGTTGTTATACTAAACTTTACTAAACTATTTAAAATTTCATTTTTTATTTATTTCCGTGTTGTTTTAATTGCTTTTCCTTCAGAGCTTGTTCTTGAGTCTTGGATATTGTTAGCTGGGTACAGATCAAAGAGTCTCTACTTACTCAGTTTATCTAGTTACTATTCTTCAGTCATAAGGTCTGACTTCCACTAGCATTGCTGTATCAGGATTCTTGCTACTGAACTTGAGATTTGGAGGTACCCTACAGTGTTTTTGTGGGACGGACGTTGTCTGCTTTCTTGACTTGAAGATACGGAACTCTTTGAACTTTTCTTTCACCCCAGATACATTCTCCTTCTCTCTTTGTACACAAACAGTAGAGACTGTTTTTCTGCAAAGCAGTAAGCTTTACATCAGCTGCACACCCTGGACGTTCTTGAATTGGATATCTCCTTTGGATGACTTTCAACGGTACTCTCTGTGAAGTAAATTATACACTCTCTTAACTTCTTCGGAATATATCTAGTGACCGTTTTTATATAAAACTGCACCACATTTCCTCTTTTGCTTGTTCGTGCTTTTCTCTGAGTTAAGCACCTCACCAGTGTTCTGAGCCGGTGTTAATCACGTATTAATGAAGCCTGAGTTCCCAGGAGTAATCAACTTAAAAGAGAGGGAAACACATGGTTTGTGGGAGGGCATTCTGTTTGCCAGATTTCATCAGTTCAGAAGTCAGTGCTGAACTTTCCTCCAGTTTTTTGGAAGAGATGATTTAAACTTTTGGTGAATCTTTCCAAATTTTTTTTTAAATACTCTATTAGCAAATGCCATTCTAGTAGTATCTCACTCAAGTGAGATGAAATTTTGTTTTAGAAGGTTTTATCTGAACAAAGTAATTTATAACATCACTGAACCTTATGTAGAGAGAAGTAGAGACATCTCTTTTCAGAGACAGTCCAAAATTAACCTGGCTATAATTAGGTTTTTTATCGGGTATCTTAGAGGGGTTTTGCTTATGCCCACCTCTTCAGGGCTTTTTCAGACACTGCAGTTTTCCTGGTTAACATTCCTGATATCCGAGATGTACAACCAGGCTACCAGGAGTTTGTCTCCTGACCTCTCACTACTTCCATCTCCCAAATGATACTCCAGGTTTGTTAGAGCTGTCATGCAGTTGGCATAGGGGTAGGAAGCTTCTTCACATTGAGATGGTTGCTTCTTCACCACGCAGATTCATTTCACGTACATTTAGCCAATTGAAAGCTAATCTCAATGCTGCATCTATAGTCAAGAGAAAAATAGGCAGTTCCAGAGAGTAAACTGTGCCATCTATTTAAGATGCCTGTCTTAATGAAAGAATGATTCGTTCTCCAGAGCTGCCTATTTCTTTTCATCAACTGTAGGAGGAATGAACCTAGACACCTAGCTTGAACTAGATACCTGATTTCCATAGTTGAACTTGGGTGAAAAGAATTGTGATTTTTTAAAAGAGTCATTTATGTGTTCTGCTCATGCAAATTCCACAGCTCTTCCTTGCCCCCCCTCACTCTGAATCCCAAAGCTCAGTTCTTATTAGTGACTATCTTATAAGTGAGATTAATTTGGGTGTAGGATCAGCCTTAATGTGCGTAGTCTACATGCGTGTAGACAAATACTGGTATTTGTTTTTGCATTTTCAAAATAGAGTGAATTAAAATAAGGTATATTGAAGTACTTACTTGCACTCGACATGTGCATGTGCTTTTGTTTAGCTGAAAGGTATGCAAAAATATTAGTGATGTCTCAAACTCTCTTATTAATAATTTATTTTAGAGGCTAGTGTTTCTTTAAAAATAAAGACTTACAATGTTTATATTCTGGAATCGACAGATAAATGGATGAACTAATAAAGCTCACATCTGTGAAACCCCAGGTGATGCTCACCAATCAGTGTTACTACCTTAAAACTGAAAAAGAAAACAACAACCCAACCTAAAAAACAGTGAAAGAGCCTTGCTGAAGGAGCTTGTATTATTTTTAGGGCTTTTGCATGGTATACCTTTAAACATTTTCTCAGTCTGATCACCATATGGCTCCCAAACTCCTTATTTTTCCCTTTAAAAGCATTTTAAACCGAGCTATGCTATTACATCTGTATATGTCTCATTTAGGGTAACTTACACTTTTGGCTAGCAACACTGAAAATATTTTCCAGCTCTCAAGGTCCAGTCTAACCTTCTTCCATTTTTAAAGCCCTAAATGAGGAGCTGCACTGCACATGTAACTGAAAGTACTGGAGCTGAACATCTCATAAGGAGAAATTCTTGCCAGATTATATATACCTCATAGTTTAAGCAGGGCTGGCAGCAGAACAAGGGAAGCTGCTTTTTCAGAAAAGCAACTCTCTGGGTTTTCAAAAAGAAATCCGCTTGTGTTTGGCGATTTCAAGTATTCTGAATTGGGAGGGAAGGGGAATTTAAGAAACCCCTATTTTTCTTTGTATACTGTAGGTACAGCAAAAACACATAAACAGAAATAGTGCTTTTCACGGGTCTGCCCATACACTTTGAATTTGCCATAAGGGAGCTACTGACAGCGAGCTAATTTGTGTTAAATAATTTCCCTGTCAATTCAAATGTTTTTCTGCTGATAATTCCACGTAATTCCAAATTACCTGTTATCTTTACAGGGGCATCTGTCAAATCAGCTAATCTGTGCTAGGAATTCATTTTGTGCCAGCACATTGTTAGTGATAATCGCATGAAGCATGAAGTGACGGTTCCACTGGGACAAGAGTTTTATCGTTACTTCCAGATGCCAGCTGGGTCAATACTGTGATCTTCGATTGCACATGAGATTTTTCTTGGGTCTGTCTAAAAACAAGGTGAAGAACCTGTTTTCAGACATGAGCATTAGGGCCTGCAGTAGCGGGGTGCTAGTGGTGGAAGGCTGTCAGTCGTTGCTTGCCTTCTGCATTCAGTGGCATTTAATAGTGTTGACTTCTAGGCATAAAGCCTTTCTTTTCAAGGCTTTTTCCCTGAATAGTTAAGAGACCCTCTGTTTTATGTGGACAATGTAGTGGAAAGATCCTGTATTTATATTTGGCTCTAGTCTCCTAATGCTGCTTTTTTCTTTTTTTCTGAATATATCCATCAAAAAGATGCTTTATACTTTTAAGCAGATGTAACTTTCCAGGTATTAATAATAAACTTCAAATTAATAGCTGTTGCTGAAAGGTCAAAACTTAATATTGTGGTATAGGCTAGAGGGGGTTTTACTTTGTTTAATATTCCTAATAGTTTTGCACAAATGTCTAATCATGTGTTTTCAAAAGGAGATCACCTGCAGCTAAATCTTTATCTTTTTGAAACTCTCAGATCCATTTGAAACTGTAATACAAACAACTGCTTACCAATACAATTACATTATAAACAACATAAGAAAATAAAGCTGGCAAATTGCATAATTACTTTGCTTCTGGATAGAATGTGTGCATACAAAAAGCTGTTGGCCAGGAGGCGCCTTTTTTGTATGGGTTTTTTTTAAAATACTGGATCAAATAACCTTTTTGGAGGTGATTATCCAGTACAAATTATCTAGCTAAAATCCCCCTCATTATTCTGTGGATTCTGCCTTCCAGAGCAGGGCCAACATTTCCCCCCTCTCTCCTTCCCATCTGCCTGGAAGGTCTGGCGCTGCAGCCTGGGCAGGGGCTCCGTGCCTCCGCTTCCAGTCCCTGATCACTGGTCACCGCTGCCGCCGCTGCTGCTGCTGCTTCCCCATCACCTTGTGCCTCTTCTCAGTGCACCCTCGCAGTTCTAGTTGCAAAGGCATTTTTCTCATCTAGACAGCTGTTTGCTGGAAATTTAACTACGTGATGTCATTTTACCTAAATGCCTCACTGCTGTGTTTGTGTAATGTATGAAAACAGTCATGACTAATGCAGGAAATGTTCCCCTCCTCCGCATTTCTGTCCCTCGGGTATTCCAGGTGAGCCCTGACATGCAGGGGCATTTCACAAATTCATGTTTGTTTATTCATAACGTTGTAAAGCAAAACTATGATTAGTGGGTACACAGGCAATTCTGAGCCTAAAGTGCAACTGTTATGAACACGGATAGCTTTTTGTACCCCCAGTGTGTAACGTGGCCTGTTTTAATGGAGTAAAAACAATTTATCAATTCTTAGTAACAGTTTAGTACAGTTTTAGCAGCAAACTCAAGTAAGGTATGCTGCAGTTACCATGAAGTAGAAAAGTAAACTTCTTACTTCATTTGTCCAAACTGCGTGAGTGAATTCTGAATGGAAAAGTCGTCACATTTTAATAAGATGGCAATAGAGCAACCTCTTTTGTGTATTCTTTTCATGAGCAAGCATCATTTCTGGCATATTCACACATTGATATGATGTCAACTTTTTGCAGTTTTACATAGCAAATGGTTTTTTAGTGAAGTGAATTATGGTAAGATTAACCAAATAACTCTTCTTTTTTTTTTTTTTTTAAAGGGTGCTACTATTAAAAGGGATGAACATACTGGTGCAATTGTGGTGGCCAGGATAATGCGTGGAGGAGCTGCAGACAGAAGTGGTAAGGTGATCCTGCTTTCCACTAGCCATTGAAGTTCTATAACTCAGAAAAAGATGAGATAAAATAGGAGCATTTTGTACACATGAAATACATCACTATCAGAAACAAAAGTATTTGGAGTTTTGACAGCTTTTCAAAGTGATATTTCAATACTGCAGAAAGTATTCATGCTGAATTTTTTCCCCAGTTTACTTGCAACCAGCTATCTTTGAGTTAGCAGATACAGGGATTTTTTTGAGATGTATCATGATTCGTTTCCAGTTGAAGACCTCCACTTAGAAATGATAGGATATGCCAAAATTACAACCTGCTGATGGAGGAACTCAGGATGGCTACATTATTTTATATTAGTATATCCATTTGGAGTTTCAGCTGCTAATTCTCAAAATACCAGCACATCTTTGACTGCCATTGTTTAGTTTGGGATGCTCCAAGTCTGCAAGAGCTCAAGCAAGAGGTCCTGAGTTATACTCTAAAGGGCTTCTTTTCATTGAAGAGAACCTAGGACAGCTGTGTTTCACACTTAGATGGGGTAATGGTGTATGTCTAGATATATATATTTAAATTAGGAAACATTTGTCCTGCAAATTAGCGATCTCAGCTTAAGTGATCTTTGCAGCGCTTACAGCTGTGTAGCAAGTAGTATAAGTAGAAAAAGAATTGGCACAAACGTTTTTCAAACATCTGCATAAAAGTCTGGAAAAGCCATAGAGAAATAGTACTAATTTTCAGAGGGAAGGAAGGGAGGTGAGTAAACCAACCATCCCAAACTTATCTGTGAGGACATGAACTGTTGTTGTGCTCACCATACATTCCTGCTTGTAAGTTAGAACTTAAAGTGGATGAGGAAGGGAGAAAAAAGCTGAATGTTAATGGCATTTTTTGTAAAATAGGTAGCTACCATTTAACAACTCCTCTTTGCCTTCTGTAGGTCTTATTCATGTTGGTGATGAACTGAGGGAAGTCAATGGGATTCCTGTAGATGATAAAAAACCTGAAGAAATAATACACATTTTGGTAAATACCAAACATTCTAAAATTAATTTATGAGAGTCAAGAAAAAGTAATTAGATTTACAGTTTCTGGTGTATTTCTTAGAAAAAAGTATGTTCTACACCAATGCCTTTTCTTCCAGTGCCATCATTTACAAAACTCTATTTCTTTTCTCTTAAAGAATGATTTTTCCATGCATTACATATGTATGCAATTACAGATTACTTGTAAAGAGTTAATGATGGTAATATGTCTGTAAATATGTTGCAGAATATTTCAAACCTCACTTTATAATCTGGAGTTTTTAAGGCACACCATAATCTGTTGAATTGAAACTATTTTAAATGTATTCATTACTCATGGGTTAACTCCATGTGAAAATTAATTCATAATACATGTACTTGATAGAATAATCTAACTGGTATATTAAGATTTTTTTTAATATTAATTTGCAGTATATAGCCATATATATGATTATGTTTGCACTCTTCTGAACTGCAGTCTTTAAAGCCAACCTGATTACTCACTTATGGAGCACTATTGCAAATTGAGTAATTTAGACTTTTTCAGAAGTATTTAATATTTTTATAGCAAAGAAACCAATGAGTGTCATGCCAGGTCTTTATGTTCACGGTGCAGGCATTTCTATATACATAAATACCTTGCTGTCCTGCTGAATTGAGTGGCTGTCTCACAGTTTTGGTTCAATAACTGAAATGATTCATTTCAAATGTTAGCCTGCTGATATTCATACTTGCTTTATGGTTTTGTGTTCCCTACAGAAACATATTTTCCTGCAGAAATTAATATTTAAAAATCTCTAGAATCACAATAGCACTAGAAAAGGTGTGAACAATTTCCCCATTTACCTCCTCGAGGTATAATATAAACATCAAAAGCTAGTTAGAGCTTGTTTCAAAAGTAACAGAAATATTGATTCCAGTCCTACGGCTGGTGAAATAAGAACTTGGCTGCTGCTTGTCAAACAGTGAGCTCCTGGATCACAGACATGCCGGCAGAAGTATGTCTCACTTGGTAGTGGACAGGCCTGTTTCCATTTTGCTTAAATCGTTGGCTGTCTGTTGCACTCTGCTAGTTTTATGAAACTTGTCGGCTGCATGCAATAGTAGCAGAGGCTCCAGCTGATTAGCACTTCCTTCAATAGCAAAATGTCACTGAGGCAGTGGGAATATATTGTGGTTAATAAGTAAAATGCAGCCAGACACACTTTAAGTGGGATATGGGGAAAGATGAATGGATGAGGTGGTTGATGATGGCTAACTTGTTTTAAGATTTATAGTGGAGGGCTTTTTTTCCATTTAGTACACGTAGTCTATTCAAAAATGTTTTTCTTTTCTAGTTTCTTAAAGTTGCCAAAAGAATAAATCCCCCCCAGTAGTTTTATGTGATAAATATGGCACAAGCCTGTTTGAATTTTTCTATCAGGTTTTTTTTTTGAAAAATGAAATGTTAGTTGGATTTTTCCAGGGGTGTCCAAACAGTGCCAGGAGCCCAGCAGTTGCTTCTAATATGCACACATCTTAGCTGTAGCGTTTGCTTCTGTTTTCAGTGCAGAAGTGAGACCTCTGAAACATGCAGGTCACAGTTTTTAACAGTCCAACTCTTCCCACTAGTGAAGCGAATAAAACCGAGTGTTCCAAGTGGGTATTTTAATCTTTGCAATGCAAAATTTGGTATGGTGAAGCTGTCAAATTCAATGGATCATGCTTGGGAGAGGATAGATTCATTATATTTGAGTATTTTGAAATTACTTTGCATTTCTTTTCTTTTTAATATTTCTTTGAAATGTACGGCTTAATTCTCAGCGCATTTTGTTTTCAAATGTTCACCAGGCTCAGTCTCAAGGAGCAATTACGTTTAAAATTATACCTAGTGTGAAGGAAGAAATGCCAGCGAAAGAAGGCAAGGTAGGCAAGACTATTTGAGAAGCTATTGCAGTCACTGTTATGCTGAGGATATATATTGTTTGCTTGGATGACAGAACCAAGAATGTGATTGTGGCTCTGGACTCGGTTTTTCTAATGTGACAATGTGTAGTGCACTGTACGCTTCAGTACTCACATGCTGGATTTACAAGTGGGTGTAACAGGGTTCTTAAGCCCTAACTCTACAGCAGTGAAGTTGGCATAGGCAATCTTCAGTCTTCTGCTTCCAAGTACTCCCAGCTTGCTTCCAAGTATTCCTTTTCTTCCATCTTAAACTGGGTAGAAGATACTTGGTAGAACCTTAGTTCAAAAGTATCTTCTCTTCTGTTCCCCATATGGGTACACTGTTGACCCGCAAAGTCCTATTTGCCTTGGATCATAGAGCCTTTACTACATTGGGATTGTGGTTGCAGAAACAATGAATTTAACATTCCCACGTGAACTTTTAATGTTAGACGTCCGTAAGGATGTTTTACAGCAGTAAATGTTTATTGCTTTCCATTATTTAGTTGAATGGTTTTGAACACTAAAAGCAAAAGAGCAAAAACCTTTGGATTACATTTAATATTTTGCTTCTAAAGATAAGCCACGGTTTGTTTCAGATGTTTATCAGAGCCCTATTTGACTATGATCCTAACGAGGATAAAGCAATTCCTTGCAAAGAAGCTGGACTTGCTTTCAGAAGAGGAGATGTCCTTCAGATCATGAGCCAGGATGATGCAACCTGGTGGCAGGCCAAACACGAAGGTGATGCCAATCCCAGAGCAGGCTTGATCCCTTCAAAGCATTTCCAGGAGAGGTGAGCTACTGAGAAGCATAGTTTCATTAATTTTGTAGTAAGAGAGGACACTTATTTGCCGAGTTGTTAGGTTAGCATAGTTGTCACATGTAATGCTCGTAGATTACATGGGTATGATAAACCTGCATTTGCAGCAAGACAACTGAACTTGGAAACCTGTTGCTGAAATGCTTTGGATTTCCTTATTTGTCTGGCTAGAATTAATAATGACAAAAACTGATAGGATAACACTCATCCAGACTGAAAGAAAAAACATACGGAAAATTGCACATTAGTATCTGTATTCACATTGATGTACTATGCAGGAATAAGAACTGCAGCAGGTTTTGGAGAGGTTACAAAAATTTGAGGCTGAGGATTTAATTTTTTTAGATTGTGAATAGATTGCATTGTTTTAACTTAATTTCTTGTAAAATCTTCTGGATGTTTTGCAATAGTCTCCTGATGTTAAGCGTTTATTAATCCCAAACTTGCAGTGAAAACTGAGGAGTTTGTGTCTTTCCCCTACCACCTTCCATTTTATAGGAGATTTGCACTAAGAAGACCAGAAGTGCAGATTCAACCACTGAAAATTTCCAACAGAAAATCATGTAAGTTTGTTTACGTGGAATAGAAATCAGACTCCTGATCTCTAACCTTATAAAATAAGTTTGTTTCAGCCCTGTAACTACAGGATGCATTTCTCCTATGCTCAATAGCTTCTTGATCACATTGTATCAGTAGGAAAATAAATATAAGAACTGAAATTAGAAGCTTTAAAAGCAGTTAACATTTTTTCCCAACCCTCTGACTTCATTTTTGAAGCACCAAGCCCAATTAATGTTTTGATATGTAATATTTCAAAGGTTGAAATCTGTACTGTTTCCTGTTGAAATAGTACAGAATTGGCCTAACAGTTTATTTTGGAATTTGGAATGCATCAATACAGTGAAATTGATATTGAGAGTGAGATAAAAGGTCGCATAGTCTCCCCTTCTAACCCCCCATATATTTGGTGATTTTTCGTGTCCTATGAAATGGCACAAATTTTTAAAAATTAGGACATTCAGTTCTTTGACAGGCTTTCACAGAAACATTTCTTACTGGTTTTTAAACAAATTCATTCTTAATAGTCCCTGCTTTTAAATACGGTAGTTGCACAATATAAGAAAAATAAGCTCTAAGGAAGTGCATACATCGAAACAAATATTTTCTTTCCACTGGAATTTACATCAACATCTGTTTTAAGTATTATTGCATATTTTACTTGACCTGTTATTTCTTTCAGTTGTACAGACTCATAGCAAAGTGAGTACAATGTAAGAAACTATCACGCTTCAGTAGGATTTAAATCTTAAATGCAAAGATGTTTGTAAGTTCAACTAGAAATATTCAGAAAATGGTCTGAAATTTCCAACCATCTTTCATTCTCTAACATTAAAACAAAAAGTATGGGTACTATGGCAAACAGTGGATGCTGGCACACTAAGTGCAAAACTAAATGCTTTTGCCTTTAAAACTTCTCACCAAGGTTCCTGTTGCAATTTTCCTAACTCCTTGCTATGGCTTTTGTGTTTTGAAGTTTGACAATTATTGTTAGTTTTCTAATAATCTGCATTTTCTATCTTTCATTCCATTTCACTATTTGATTGTGTGCCCTAATGCTGTTAACTCCAAAGCCCTTGATTAGCTTTGTGATTACAATAATAGACTACATGATTGCACTATAGATTTTCTAATTTACATAGATCTTAGAAACAAAGAGGAGCTCCTCCAGCTTGTAGTAAATCTGTTGTTTTTCTAGGTTCTAGGTCAAGTTGCTCTGCCCCAGTTTTGGAAAAGTGTCTGATCCCAGAGTATAGCTATTTCTCTCTGTCCACTGTTCTTGAATCTGGATAATACCCTCAACAAGAGCCTTCAATTAATGTGGCACTGGTGCTTTTGAAGAGGTGAATCAGCTGCTGCAACAAAACTGCATGATTCCTTTTGTAATGGACTGCATCTTTTTAGTCACCTTCAAGTGAAAGGTTTTACAAGATGCATCTCGCCCTTCCAAATGGGCAGCCTGAACTTGACTGGGAATTGCCAAAATTACAACCCAAAGACGACCCACAATACGAGGTCTATTGTTCTTGTCTCCACTCTCTCCACTGACTTTGCCTTAACTAGCTTAAACAAGGGAGAAGAGTTCCTCTCTTCCTCCCTGTTCCTTTAAAACATGACAGAGCCTTAAGGTCAAGCAGTATGCCTGTTATTGTTCTCTTCCATAATTTCTTTAAAACAAGCAAGGTCCAGCTAAATACCATCTAGAAGGCAGTGGTGCCACTAGAAGGAGGAAAGACTGCAGAGTAATGTAGCATTGTCATTTTCTCTCTTTCCCATTTCTTAGGACAATCTGCTGCTACGTCTGTCAGATTTCCAGGGAAAGAGAGGAAGTGCTGGTCTAAGTAGAGGTCCATCCCTTTATTCACAGACTGAACATGTTTTTAGTGCCAGGAGAGTATTCAGATCCTTCATAGAGGAGGCATTATAAGGCCAAGAATTCAGCTATAGAAAAAATGTTGTGATTAGGATGTTGCTCAAGTTGCTCACAGGAAAACCTTCCACTTGCTTGGCTTTTCAAGAAGGTTCCACGTAAGCTGGGAAACTCCATGCCCTTGTGATCTTTCTGAAGTTAGGCAGCTTTTTCATGTTACCAAGCACAGCAGTGAGGCTGTGAGATGTGGAGGCCATGTCTGTGTTCATGCAGAGCAATCACCTTGCCAAAACTGGGAGATGCTGGAAAACCATGCATTGCTCAGCTGAATGAACAGCATACTGCCAGTCTTGGAAACTTGTGAGGAAGGTGACATAGAGAACAGAAAATTGTAAAGGACTACTGGGTGTGATTTTTTTTTTTTTTAGGCCATTTCTGTATTGTGAGGTATGGCCCATTGATTATTGTCCTCTAAAGTGTTATTTAACAAGTTCCCATGTAGAGGTGAGAAACTGGTAATGCTTGATTTTGTCTGATTCTTTTTTAATCCTGTACTACAGCCCTTCAGCTTGATATAGGGTTCTCCAGTGTTTGGAAGGGTAATTGTGTGGGGAAAATGATGTTCTGTAGATCTTCCGGAGCTAGATGTATATTGAGAGGTTACTTGCTATTGCACTTGATCCCGTCCAATCATATGACCTGAATTTCCTCATCAGTTTGGAGGGAAAGGGCAATTTGCCAGCTGATAATCTTAAAGCTTCCCAAAGATGAAAACCTCTTGACTTCAACAGAGCTGCTAATAGAAGTCCCTTTCCTGACAGGACTGGGAGTTGCACTAGGGAGCTTTCTTGAGACTTGGTAAGTAGCACTGGATGTCTGCCTGCTCTGTTCAGTCAACTTATTCTACAGATCCCGTGTTTTGTAAGGAGGAAGAAACCTGGGTACCTACTTTTGCTTTTTAATAGGGAGAATCAAGGAGAAATACTCAGTTTTCTTGTATACCAAGAAAATTTGAGTCAGCTCTAGTTTCTTAGGTGGGCTTCCACAGTAATAGTGTCCTTCTAATTGAAAATTAATCTAAAAATTAGTCAAAATTGTATAACATACAAGAAGTATACTACAACTGCTTTTTTTCCTCTCTTCTCAAGCCAGTTCTGGAACTGGGAAGGACTCTTGTATTTATCTAGAAAAAGAGCTGTCTGAAGCATAGTCAGTAACTGTATTCGCAGTAACATTAATGTCCATCAGGATTTGCTTTGATAACTAAATATATTTCAAAACCTGTGAGGAGCTGAATTACTTTTGGGAAGCCTTCTTTCTATTTCCAATTTTGAATTTTTTACACTTTTCAGCGTAGCAGTGCATGTCGTGTAAAGTTGTTAAACTCTACACATATTTGTATGTCATAAATTTGGAAGCAAAAAAAGTGGGCTTTTTTGGTGATGCTGACCATGCATGTATGTATACAGATGTCAAAGGAAGGGAGTAGAGATTTTTTTTCCAAGGAACTTTTTCAGAAAGAATTCTTCGCATGGAAAACAACAGAAACACCACCTACTTCTAAACTATTAAAAGGATCAGTTTATAATGGAAATGCCAACTCATATTTCACTTTAATAGCCAAGTCAACTTGTTTCATTGTGCCTAAGCATAAAGTGAATGTGGAAGATACATACATGTGCCTCTCCCAGAATTTCGCTATTTTCTTGAAAGATGTAAGAGAATCTTTCTCACATTGCACCAAAGTGAAAAACTTTTAACATGTGTACACTGGAGGAGGGGACAAAGCAATGTACATTCCATATTGAAAGGTAAGTGGAATCACACTTCACTTGAAAATGGAGAGGGTGCATAGTTTGATGGTATCTGGGTGTAAGGTGGCAGGAAACTGATAATATAGATGGAACCTTTGCTGAGAAGAGATGATATTACATTGAGAGGAAGACCCGGAAAAAGTAGGAATATAGAAATAAAGGGAAAAGCAGGGAAGTGAAATTTCATATTGAGGATGAAGAAAAGGAGATATTGCAACAAGACTATGGAAGAACAGATGGACAAAAGCTGTCCATAAACCCCATTAGGCAAAACCACACAGAGGATGGGCTTTGAAATTATTAGGTTAGCGCAATTAACAGTATTATGCAAGAGCATCACTGTAGACAGTATTTGTACTATAGTTCAGTTGTTGATTCCATTCAAATCAAACACTAGCATACTTGTTTTGGTAAAGATTCTGAAATGGTGAATGCAAAAAATTACTAATATAAACTCTAACAACTTTGGGGGTTTTGTTACTGGCACAAAACCTCAGTAAGTTCAGCATTAATATTTGTTGAGTTTTAAAAGCATGAGATAAGTGGAAGTTAGATGTGCTGACCTTGTGACAAGATTGATAGTGTTACTTCCCAGGCTCTGAGTTACTGCAGAAATGATGGAGGGATACCAAACCCCTCAAGCATTTTCAGCATTATTCTCAATACTGAACAGCAGTGACTTTTCAGCAAAAAGCGTGATTGCTTGTGCATTACTACTATGGGGAAATTATAATGGGGAACAAATGATAAGAAAAAGCAGCATAGAAAAGAAAATAGGAAAATGGAATGAAAGTAGAGGGATAGAGAAGCATGAGATCGTGTGAGTAGGACTAACCCTCTGCGTGCTGGGACGGTGAACGTGCGGTGACCTGACACGGGGTGCGAGGGAGCTCTGTGGGACGCGGAGGGGGGTACAGTACGTGCCTGGCTGCATGCAAACAGCTTTGGTGTGTCTGAGCTTGTGAGCCGTGGCTGATGCCAGTTCCGCAGAAACCTGCTTACCTGGTATTCCTCGATAATATTTAACAGCTTTCCCGCCTTTAGGAGGCCATCTTAGCTTGGGCACAACTTTGTAGCCAGAGTTGCTCTGTGAATTCTTCTGTCCCTGCATCCTGGCTACAGGACTGCATCTAGACTCAGTACAGGGAAGAATTCATTTGTTTACTAGTTCCCAGTTCTGTTAACTTGAATACAAAGACTACTCATGTTCTGACTGTAATAGTCACTGCCAACAAACGTGGTCATTCTTGCATTTGTAGCTTACTTTAATTTGTAGATAAAACACTGATTGCCTATTTTTTGTGGGGGAAAAAAAAAAAGTAAATTTCTTTGAATAACAACCAAATAACTTAATGTTCTGCAGTTATTGTAAGCTACAACAATCTGCCAAGACATTATATTCCTTCAGCATAATTTTGCTTTCACAGTGGTTACTGTGTTTATTCTTATGTTATATATGTGTTGTCTCTGGTATGAAAATTACTTGTAACTTTATATTTTATACTAGCATAGCCTGTAACTTCTGTTAACTTGTGCAGCACGTGCATATGTGTATGTGTATATCCATACCTTGCGTGTACAGTTATATAAAAATATGTGTATGTATGTAGCACATATGACAGAGCTGTTCAGAGATGTCTTTTCCTTGAAAATACATTTGTTCTGTGTATTTAGTCCTAAATGTAAATACTTACTGTGGCAAAGCCATCATCATATAGTTTTTCTAGGGCTTAAAACCCATTTTACTTTCAATTTTGATTTACCATATGTGATTGGCATTGTATGAGCAAGAGGAAATATTTAACTGCAGCCAAATGGTGTTCATTCAAACAAGATGTAACCCAGTTTATCCATAGATGAGTGTCTTGTGAATTGAAGATCGTGTTCTGCCAACAAAAGAATTCAAACATCCTAGAAGAATGAATACTTTGTACCACTTGTATTTGAAGACCAAAGATTTAGGATAAATGTATAGCAGGATTCTATTGCTTTTTATAATTGCTGCACAGTCTTAACTCTGCCTTTCTTCTCAGTATTTTTCTGTGTTCATACTTGAAACTTGATTGCCCACCTGCAGGTAGTTATGAGTAAAAACAAAAAATAAACCAGACCTGTAAAGTTAAATTAGCACATTAGCATCTTTGCTCAGACGTCTCCCATCCTTACAAATATTAACTTCTGCTACCACAGAGAAATTAAGGAAACCTGAAGCTGGATGACATTTGAGTCAAGGTCACATGAGACAGAAGTGGAAATGGATCTCATAAACTCTTGCTCTGTCCTTCACCGCAAGACTATCCTTCTTCATTTTTCAAATTATCTTGATAGAGATACTGTTATCTGACTATGTTGAGAGAGGACAAAATTAGATCACCTTAAATTTCCTATAGCATGAATGTATATGTATCATTTGATCTACAAAATCCTATAAGATAAAAAACCTGCAAAACAGTATAGATGTCAATTGCTATGTGGGGCTGTTCCATCACTAAAAAATCAGGAGTGTTTAAAATTCTCTGTAACACAGATTGTTGTACATCACCATTTCTTGCTTACTAGAGTGAAGTAAAATTTAAGGGATAATGTAACTTGCTTGTCATAAGAAACTAGAACAGAGATGTTGGATCTAATTTTAGACTGAGAAACATTGACATAAGATTCTTTGATGAAAATATTGTTGAAACAAAGTCAGCAAAAGTTAAAAACATTAATCTGGTGCTGGACTGTTGTAAAGAGTAGAGGGAGTTCCTGGAGTGGCACTGGTTTTGAGCTTCATAAGCAATATAATTTAGGTGAGGCCCACAAAATCAAATCTAAATACATTTAAGTTAAAGTACATACAGAAATACAGTATATGTGATACTGTTTTGTGTTGTTATAGTTTAGCATATTGGCTACACTGAAATCTTCTAAAATGAATAAAACCACCTACTTCCTAAGCTTCCATTGCGCTTGTGTTTCCTATTTCTTTTTCCCATTTCTGTCTTGGTACTGCTTTGTTGTTGTTTCATGAGCCTGTTCCATGACTATTTCTTTTTGTAACTTCCTCTCCCTTCTTATCACACAACATTTATTTAATCATATTTCTTCTTTTCTCAGTCTTTTATTTGCTCCATGTTGCCTTGTTTTGTTTTTTTTTCATTTTGTCACTGCTTTGATTTTCTTTCTTCCCACCAGATTTCCCCTTCTTCACTCTCTGTTCCCTTTAAGCTCTTATTTGTACCTTTCACATAAACACTTCTGTTTTCTTTCTCGCTCCACTTTAATTTAGCCTGAGATCTACCCAAACCTTTCACATCTCTAAACTTTTAAACTTCAGGCATGTATCTGCACAGATCTGCTGTGTGTGTACAACTGCTTCAGACACACAGAGCTGTGTTAGTTAGCTGTGAATCACAATACAAAGTTTCCTGGCAAATAACCTCTGGCTTTACAAAGGATAGGCAATAGCCCTGGTAAAATTCCTGGTAAAGTTCAAATTGGGACCTGCATGTTGATGGCTGTTTTGTAGCTGCATGGAACGTTAAAGACCCACTGATTTCCCACATCTTTCCATTACAGACTGTTATGTTCAGCCTTAGGAGTAGCCCAAGAAAGCCAAGAGCAGTATTAAGAAGGAACATTTTTAACCAAACTCAAAAAGTTCAAAACGCCTTCACTTTAAACCTCAGCTTGTAGACATTTTGGCTTGTGCTTTCTGGCATCAGCTGGCTCACTTAGGAATCCTAACATCTTTAATTTATAGCATGGATGGATAAGACCATTTCCTTTCCTAGCAGGGGTAGCCCAGAAGCCTGCATCACCTTCAGCTGTTCTCAGCCCTGCTGCTGTAGCTCCACTGTCCCATACTTGCAGGTCTCCTCCAACGGTCTGCGGTGGTCAGGGCTGAGTGAGTGTATACCTATGTGTACATACAGACCTCTCTTTCTCCTGGTCCAGTCTTTGATGTTCATAGATGAGGACTTGTCTGTTTCTAATGATAAACTACCAAATGGAATACTTGAAAAGATGCAGTCACTAGTAAAGTCAAGTAACAGTTGGATTCAGGAGACTTTTTAGATGTATTGACGTTTTTGCAGCCTATTGAAAGTAATGGAAATGGAAACATAGAAAAACTTGTCATACGTATCAGGAAGAGTAAGAGGTCTCTCAGCAAAGAGAATGAGAAAGAAATGGTACCTGGAAGCCAGCCTGCCATTCTGGGTCCAGCTTTAGGGCGTTTGTTTGGGAGCTTTTAAGGTCAGGAGAGGAAAAAGGATCCAACGCTTTCACTCTCAACTCACAAAACTGTCGGCGCTTTTTTAAGGCACCAGATGTGGTCAACCAAGCAATGCTCACCTTAGAGGACTTTCCAGCCTACTAAAACCATATGGTCACCTCAAATGTAGAAATAAACTTTAAATAGGATTCAGAGAAGTCTTCCAAATTAATATTTTAAAACATAAGTCCTCAAGAAAAAAGTACCAAGAAACGGTTCTGCAAAACAGTATTCTTCCCCTGGCAGAAAAGACTCTCCTATCCATTTCATGGCACGAAATGGGAAAAGCTCTTCCGTGTAATCATATAGGCAGGAGGGGTTTGACCTCACCTTTGTTTGGTACATCAGTTACACATGAAAGATTGTAAAATATCTCTTGAATAATTTCTTCACATTCTGAGGAAAGACATGCTTCATGGAAACTCTTTGAAACTTTTATATTTTAGGCATATTTATCTAGATTCCAAGGGAAATTTGAATGAGATGTAGGTCGTAAAATCTCTATATAAATCTAGACGTTAGTATATAATATCTGTGAACAAAAATTCAATATATATATCTTGCTTTTCTGTAAAAGCCCAAAGATGATTGTAAAACTGTATGTTTTCCACTATCAAGGAAGCAGAAATTTATTGACTTACTAGAGGTAAACAGAAAACCTTGAGTAGATCTGTTATATTAGCATAGTGTCAGAGAAAAAATGACAAGAGTGTATAAATTCTTACGGCATTTTTTCAGCTACAAGTCTATGCATTCAAAAAAAATTCAAAAACCTCTCCAAAACCCAGCTCCAAGGGCAGTAGCAGCTGTTACTGTAAGTGCAGAAAAATACTGAGATCATGTTCACTCTAGTGGTTCTTAGAAATTCTAGGTTGAGGCTGATTAAATGGAATTAATAAACTTTGCCTTTACTGTCAGGGATCTTCCATGCAAACCGGGAAAGGTCATTGCTACTAAATGAATAGTGAAGGAATCTCATATAGGAAATTGAAAGTGAACATAATATTTCAATGTCTTTTTAGGTCCTTTTCTAACTGAGTGTAGTTAAAAAAATATAAGTTAAATTCAGTGCCAGTATGTTTGTATATGCCTCAATATAATAGGTGCTATCAAGAGGATTTTGGAGTAGCTTACATAGCTAAATTTCTTCCTATTTATGAAGTATTAAACAATAATACTTTGTTTTTTTGGCTGTTCTAAGATGAGGAAGCGGTTGAGTGTGGTAGGTGCATTTTTCTTCTTCGATTTAACTTTTCTTTCTTAAGTTATGTTTTCACTCCATTTAATGATTTCCTTTCCTATTTTTCCTTTGTGCTTCTCAGAGGAAATTGAAGGTACATGTACAAAAGTTTCCCTGCATAGCCCAATAATTTTATTTAGAGAACATGTGTTTAGAATTAAATTGAATATAGTCCAACATTTCTAAGACATGTTATACATACAATGCTTTTATATTGCCACCAAATACATTCAATCATTTTTTAAACGTAGATAAAAGTACTGAAATATTCCTAGTTGCTTCATGTAAAGATCAGTAATTTGAACTATTGTTTTAAACTGCTTTCTCTCTCTCTCTCTTGAACTTTTAGAAGATATGTATAGAAAAGTAGTATCATAAAATAATATTAGCAAAACTTGGGTGGGCTGGGTTGGAAGGAGATTGTTCGGACTTAATTACATGGCCATGAGAGGTCTTGCATTTCTAATTAATACTGATGAAGTATTCCTCTGAGGTGGTTGAAAGTTCGTCCATGTAGTATCATCCTTACTGTTTTCCCTCTGAGTATAGCCGGTTACTGTTATGGTTGCAGCATATGTTAAAGTAATAGCAGCTGATCTCTTTTAAGAGGCCTTTGTTTATAAAGGCATTAGAAATTGTAGCTCGTATTTTTGATCAAAGGGCCTCTGGCATGTTAAAATATACATTATAGCTATTTTATATCAAATGAGAGGATGTGTTTTTGATCAAAAACCTTTCTGTCTAATCCACTGAGCCAAAACTTAAATCTTAAGTCTGATAATGTATAATTTACGAAAAAAGCTTGATTTACTTCAAATATGTTTTGCTTTCTTTTAAATGGCATCATATTCTCTATTAACTGATAAAGTGTGAATAATACAGCATTAGAATTCTTTTTAGAATGTTTGCTGTCATTACAATTTTTGCTTGAAAAGGTAAAAAGATCAGTGTGCATGCTGCAAAATTCCAGAATATCTCCATCTAAAATATAAAACAATAAATGTTGTTTTATGTTTTTAAGAAAATGGCTTATTGAAGGCTTTTTAATGCTATGCTTTGTACAGTTGTCATTTTTCAAGTAATTTCTTCTGTATTTTTTGCTGGGCTTCTAACTGTTCTGCTTTATTTCTTGGCTCTTATTCTGTATGCTTTTACCCTTCGTCCAGAAGATGCTGAATGTGCTGGTCACAACAGTGGATCCTATCTAGGTGAGCAATTGGTTACAAAAGACAATTTCTTCCTTTCTTTCAGCTTCTTTTCCCTGGAACTACTGTGTCCACTTTGCTTTTGGGGGTAATCTGCATATAAATGTCCTTACTCTGCATGAGGAAAGCATGAATATTAAGGTTTTAAAAATGGCTCATTGGATTTGACATAAAGGGTTTACGTAGTGTATGCCTTTATCTGGTTCAACATAAGCTACTAAAATACTGGTTTGATTTTTAAGTCAAAATAAAAAAATATATAAATTTGGGAAAGCGTTGACTTTTAAAGTACATTAAGTAAGCAATGTGTTAAACGAAACAAAAAGGTTACCGTATTGTGAAGTGTTTGAGTAAGTCTTTAAAGACACAATTTCAAGGTTTTATCTAAGTTTTGTTTACACTTTCTTTCTTTGTACATGTCTGTCTAACAATTGTGGGAGGATTCAGTGAGAGTACAGAGTAAATTTGCAGGCACCAGTTCTTTTTCCACATTACAAAATGAAATAAGTCGTAATAACTCAATAGCTTAAATTTAGCTTTAAAGCTAGTCTGAGCTCAATGCATCATTGCGGAGAGGGGGGAAGAGGAGGGGAAGGAGTCCTCTGGATTCAGCTTCAAGATTCCAAATTTCAAACAAAAGTAACATTTAAAAAAGGTGAATGTTCCATGATATGGTTCAACTTTTTAATTTGTGCCATTTTAAAAGCCATGTAAAAATATTTTAGTTGAAACTGTCCAGAATTCCTGCCAGCTGAAGACTGGCTGGAGCGGATTTTGTGGCAACCAGCCCTTTTCCCAAGGCTTTCATCCTCCTACTACAAGAGGAATGGGAAGAAACTTGTCAAAATGCTTTAGTGCGTCCAAGCCACTGGGCTCACTGAAACACCCTGGACCAGTACTGTAAATTAGAGATGGTTTTCATATTGCACTATACTGTTTTAAAGTGTGGTATATAAACTACACCAGGAACACACAAACTACACGACTGAAAGAACTTTGACCTCTTTCCAAAACTGTAGTGTGGTATAATTTCATCACATAGTTGTGGAACTACTGGTCATCTGATCAGGCTGAAAATAAACTTCTTACCTTTGTTAGTTTATCAGCTAAATTAATGTTGAATTGAATTGTATTAAGAGATTGAAGTGAGCTTAGAAAATGATACTTTGGATGTGACTCCAGGTAAATGGCATTTTCCTTATCAAATCTTCTTTTTGAAACAGAAAAGATCTTTTTTCCCATCCCACTCCCCTCCCCCCAGTCCTTCTCTTTCTGTCCATAGGGACAGATTGCGTGAATTCTCAAGATCGTGGTTTTGCAATCAGATCTTAGTGGGCTGGTACTTCATTTGAGAATGAAGGTGGAAACACAGAATCCACCTTTTCTTGGTGCTGCGAAACTTCAATTTTCTCAGTGAAACTTCAGTTTTGGTCTACAGTTGCCAAAAAGGCTCGATCACCTAGGAGGGAGATTTTTGTGGAAGAAGCTGCTGTTGTCCCAGTTGCAAAGAATGAAAAATCAAGGTGGAATGTAGTTTACTTATGCAAAACTTTACAAAAATTACTGGAGTACTGCTGTACAGTGCAGGTAGTGGTTTATCTCTTGAGAGCTTCCACACACAGTGGAGTGGGGCCATCACTCCAGAGATGGTACCTTCAACCTTCTCATGCTGGGTCTGTGCTGTTGGAAGTGAGGTGTCGGAGGGGAGAGCCAGAAGACAGAACAACAGGGAGAAAAAAAGACTTGTCTAAGGTTAGGGACAGTTTTGGGGTAAGGACACAAGTGTGTTCACTGGTTGTGAATAATCAGCTATTTGGTTTAGAAATTAGAGGTTCCTAGGAGCTCTTCACTAAGAATTGTTTATTAAAAGTTATCCTCTGTTAAGATCAAGCAGGTAGGCTTTTGAAAGCTGATGTTACCATTCTCTTACATGGTAACAGGATACAGTGGTTTGTAATTCGAACTGTCTCATGCACTCCAGCGTCTCCTGGTTTCACAAAACATTAGGAGCCCAATCATAGAATCATAGAATCATAGGGTTGGAAGGGACCTCGAAAGATCATCTAGTCCAATCCTGTTCAGACACACTTAGGGTTGCTTTTCTCCTAAATTATTTTTCAGTTGTATTTTCTCAAGGAACAAACTGCTGTGGAATAACTTTCTGGGCTGTAAAAAAAGCCACTGCCTAATGTGTAATAATTTGAACAAAACTTGTTGGCCAGCTGCAGGGAGGACACAAAACTTTTGCCTGTGTGCTGTGCAGGGTATAAAACTCTGATAATCTGTAAGGTAAAGGAATCCTAGGCAAAGACAGTTTATAAACCCTCTGTTAGGTACAGGGAAGCCAATACCATCTCTACCTGCTGCAGTCTACCTTCCTGCTTGGGAGGGGCCTCTTTCTTTCCTGCTGGTCTGACTGTATATTTCTTCAATCCCAAGGGTAGTGAAGGCCTTCAAAAATACTTTTTTTCCTGCCTGTTGTTTTTTTAAGAGTGGGAAAACAAATATGTCTGATTTTTGAACACAACTTATTGTGAATGTCAACCTGTGTTTTGCAGTACTATTTTTTGGAGTGAATCCGGAGCATCTCAATTTTTCTGAATATGCATATTCTTGAAAAATCATAGACATTTATGGCAGTCCTGAATTACTAAGTAACTAGGAATTTCTAGGCAAGTTTCTTCATTGTTAAAACACAAAGTCTTGATTAAACATACTACACTGGAAACAAAACCTAAAACATTGTTGCTGAAGGGCTTGAGTCACACCAACAAGTTCAGGGTGTTTTAGGGACACCCAATTAAATGCCAGTCTATATCTTGTAAACTGTTACAAGAGCAAGGGAGTCTGAATTATCTTAACGGCTGGTGAAGGATCTGACCTGTATTACCTTGCATTTACAGCAGGTTGTATTCACACATATGAGCAGTTAGTATGAGGTAAGTTGAGGTGTGGTCAGTCGTTCATATGTGTCAATTCTAGAAACATTTTTCAATGTTTCAACCGGTTACTTCCTAAAATCAAAATGACCAAGTCATGTTTCATGCTGCTTTTGATAGTATGTAATCACATCAAGTCAACTACACCAATTCTAATATCAATTCATGACTTTTCTGTCTATTTTACGGCTCTTTATGGGTTTAGGGCGCTGTATTTTTTGGCATTTCAATCTGTGAACCAGGATATTCTGTGAACATCTGACCCTCTCATAAAGCATACGCACTTTAGACACACACAAGGTGGTCATGAAGAGTAGCAGAAGAGGCAGCTTTCAGAAGACAGAACGTCTGCACCATCTGGGGTCAGATCTTTTATGTCCAAGGTTACGCTGCTATTAATTTGAACCCTCCCCTCTGAAGTAACTCAGATAAATTTCACGATTTTTCACCAAATTCTAATATTTAAGTTACAGTGTAGTATTGTATGTTTCTGCAGTAATTTCCTGAGGAATTGCTGGAGAGAACATTAGGAGTTTGCCTTTGCCAAGCTTAAATTCTAGTTACATTACTTGAACCTTTATGAACATACAGTAAATATAGATGAATATCATCTGTTTACTATTCTCAATTTTGTCTTAAAAATCCAGACATAATCTAAATTTTTATTAACCCTGTCTAAATGTGCAAGCTGGGAATCAGTCCAGAAGCAAGCAGAGTAAGAAGTCTGCTCTGTGTTTGTGCAGTTCCTGTGTAACAATAGAAATACTCGGCGTATGAGCCAGTATAAAAATTCCCAATATTTTGGGGGGAAAGAAAAATCCAGAAAGATCTACTAAAAATACTGTATTCATACAAACCTAGATAATGACTATGGTACCAAACTTGCTTTTGTCGGTAATATGAATACAAGTACTTGCACAAATGCATTTAGACATAAACAGCATTTGTTCATTGTAAGATTTCTGTTCTTTAAGATGAGACTAAATTCAGCAAAGAATATACATAATTTAAACACATACTTAAGCACTTGTTTTAATGAATGAAAATTAACAAAAGCATGTGTAAGTGTTTCATAGCACCCTGAAGCCTTACTGGTGAATTTATGAAGAATAGGTGAGTTTAAATTATAATATTTCTTATTAGTGTAATTTCTCTGAATTTGAGAAATGAACTTCCTACTTCCATGAATATATATGGATTTAAATTTACACAACATAGTTGCAATCTTTTGTTCACTTTTTCTTTAGAATTATATAATTAAATCTAAATAAGCACAGCTTTTTACATCATCATCCTTTTAAAATATTTTAGGAGAGACAGGTTGATGCGTTGTTTTCAGTTTGGATTTCTGGGTAAGGTCCAAGGGGATTTCTCTGTGTCAACATTAAGGATTTTGTTCTGAGATGAGCAATTGTATATTGCTAGTGGTTAAAAGAATAATCACACTTTTTTGCTAGGGTTTTTTTTTTATTCTTTTTCTTAGAAATGTAAGTAGATTTTCTTGGATTGTTGTTGGGCTTAATCAAGTTTATTAGTAGCAGCCTTTGATTTTTATTTCATGTTGAGAAGTGTTATAAGGTTTGGAGATATTTGTAGTTTGAGAACATTTGTTCTTCATATTTTCTTCCCAGCGGCTGTTCTTATTTCACCAAACTGTTACATTCCAGCAGTAGTTTATGGGTTTGCATGTTCAGTAGGCTTCTAGTCGTGTAGCTGAACCCAGGGAGCTGGTGCAAGCTTCTCAGTGTTCAGAATTTTATGTTGCTTTTGTGGCAGAATTTCCCCCTTTTATTTTATAGTCTGCATACTTGGCAACAGGTTAATCTCTGCTGATATCCATATTCCACAGACAGTATAGCCCGCAGCTGCTTTCATATTCATTGAGGTTTATATTATCAAATATTCTGGGCAAGCAGTGCTTTTCCCCTTTGTTCTTTATAGGAATTTACTTTCAAGCTTAATCATTTTATAGAAACTTTACTTTTCTATTGCATATCAATATTGAATTTGGTTTTCCATTGTGATTTTCACTATATTTTTAATAATGCTTTCTTGTTAATTTAAATATATGAAGGGGTTTTTTATCTTTCCTAAACTGTAAAATATGCAAGCATTAACAGAGTATTTTCGCTTGTTCATAAATGTTTTTATTCCTTGCATGTATGATACACTTTCAGTTCAGCTTAATCTTTTCGCACAGTCATAGCTGCCCAACTTATAGTGCAATTATAAATGCAGAGTTCAATAAAAAATATTTATTAATGCTTCTTTATAAAATAGCTTCTGAAGGTAGTAAAGTTAAGCTGCATATGCAAGGATATGTAATGGCAGATGTGAGAGAGGGAGAATCATGTTTCCAGGAATGCAGTAGCAGTATCATAAAAATGTTGGATATATTTGAAACAGTCTCATCCTTTCTCTATGTATTGTACGTTTTCCTTGGATTTGAAAGCTTTCCTGGGTTTCCCTACAGGGCTATTCAGATGTGCTGTGAGGGAGAGTTAAAACAACTTTCAAATTCACAGCAAAGTGGCAAAGCAATCAGTATATCACAGGGGTTTAATATTTGGTAGTTTTACAGAGCATCTTCACCAGCACACTGCAGAGAAATCAGCCACACTGGAGATCGGCTTCGTTATCTCTGACTTACACGTTTGTTTGTTCTTTTTAATTAATGTTACAGCTTTTCTGTAATGTCTAAGGCCTAGGTGAACTTGTTGGTGAACCTTCTTAATATACAGGACAATATTACTATTTTCACTTGACCAGTGAGTTTCGGTCACAGAAATACCAACTGTTTTAATCAAGGAAACCCACATTAGCAGTGGAAGCGCATCACCTGAGTCTTTGTGATGCTTTATATGCAGCCTGTAAAAGTGACAAGGGATGAATCAGCCTGAAGACAGCACTGAAAGATTTTCTTCAGTTTGATACCAGAAAAAAAAAATCTGTTTTCTTTTCCTGTTTTGAGAGAAGAAGGAATGAAAATTCTTAAATAACCCACTGCTGGCTAGTTTGGTAATGAAATCTGAATAAAATGGATGGAGAAAGAGAAACAAGTTACAATTGATCTTCCTAAAACCCAACACCAGAGATTAAATTGATATGAAGATTTTGCAGAAAGGCTATTTTTCCTAAAGATTCCACAGTTGGACATGTAAACTGAGATTAAGAAGCTGTTGGTAGTGGTGCTCTGAAACAGCTACGCGGAGGCCCAGAGCTCTTCGGATTTGTCAGGTCATCACCAAACTGGAATGGAGACAGTTGATTAGCTTCATCTGATCGCTACCCGTACTTTTTACCGTTTCCATATATGTAGATTCTGGTTTTTGTGACAAAGCTCTTTATTCTGTAAACCATTAGTAGCAGATGGTGAAGAATTATTCTTTCTTTTTCTCCCCCTTCCTCCCCCCGCAAAATGATTATACAGAAAAAAATTCAGAACCATTTTCACCTTGCTTTTAAGGCAACTGATTTTTTTTTTTTAAATACAGAGCCTTTTAGATGAGGCTTCAGGAAACTGCATGTGTCTGTATTGCCAACGTTACTTTTAACCTTTCTTGATATAACTGCCTGCATGGTTAGGTGTAGTTACGTAGCAAGAAATCGTCCTCATGTCATGGCGGACTTCACCCTGGGGCAGACAGGATCTCCCGGGCCCTCCGTTGGGTGTGCGCTCACAGCTGTCCTGGCTGCGGTCACCTCAGTGTTAGTGTTCTTTAAATAATAACGTAACTCGGTTTATTTCATTATGTTTTCATATCTCATATTTTGGTCCCTTTTCTATCTCAGCCCATGTCCTTCTCATTGGAGAATGGAAATGTCACCATCCTTTTCTGTTGTCCTGGTTTGAGGATGCCAGCTCTTCTCCTTTCTCATTGGCTTTCATTTTACTTATTCATATTTTGAATGTGAATGAGTCAACATCATTGTATTCTCAAAGAAATTTTTCTTCCCTTTTTGTGTGTCTGCATGTGTTGTAGATTCCCATAGGTATAGGGGCTCACACCAGTAAAATAACTTGGTTAACATCCTCTGTGATCCAGGTTCTGCACGGATTTGCGCTAAGTGGAACTGTGTGTGTGCAAAATGCTAAGCCTGTAACTAAGCCTTACAGGATTTCGCTTCAGATCTGGTTATAAATATTTGCAGAACTGAGTATTGAATTTGGCAGATACTACCTTTTAACAAAAAATTGTAATGTGATTACTTCTCAAACACCTAAACTTAAGTGCTTTTACAAGTTTATGAAAACATATTGCTGAAAAATCTAGGGTCACTAAAAGTTTACACGTTTACTGTCCTATGAAATGTTCGGGGGGGGAAAAAAAGGGTGTTGGGATTTTTCCAGTGTTTAAAGTGTAGTTTGTGTTTTACTTTATTAGCCTTTATTAGAGTTTATTTGAAAAACTGTAAAGTAATCATTAACAGAGGAGTAAACTGGTTTTTAATGTATAGGGTCGAAGGGTTTTTTTGTGCTGTTCTGATTGAAAATGCCTATGATTATCTCTTTGATAGCACTTAAAAGCTATGTGAAATTTCAAGCCTTCTAGTAGGCACTGTAGAAGTCACACTGTTGATGCAATTGTAAACACAAATTTAATAGGAATATTAACTTTTGCTAACATATCCGTAATATGGGTACTGTATTGTCAAAGATGTTTCATAGTGTTTTGGAATTTAACTAACAGTGTTTGGTTTTACTTCTGAACATCTTCAGGAAAAGTTTTGTGCACTTTTTTATGCTGTCGGCATGGAGCTAAGCAAAAAAAATTGTCCAAGGAGTTAATTCTCATTAACTCTTTCAACATCAGATGTGTATCTACCATGTGTTGTATTTGATGTCTGTGTGCCATGATGATTTAACAGAAATGCATTGTGTGGTATGAGAGTCCAGGCTGCATGAATTTCTTGTGTATATATACACTAATGTGGAAGACACTTGAATTAACTAAATAAGTGAACAATTTATTGTTATTATATTTTATAGCTTGTTGTTGCTACTATTATAATTTTATTGATAATCTTAATTTTGCATTTTAAATACGCACCTGGTATAGTTTAAAACTGTGGGAAAATATTGTTCTAATGACCTGGCTTATTAAACATACAATCTATTTTTTTGTTCCATGCACCAATCCTCAAATGTTTGGAAGAGACTGTTTTCAAATACTTTTAGATGACTTATTTTCTTATTTTGAAAAAATCCTGTTCTTATTGCAGCTGGTTTTAGAAGAAGCTTTCGTCTTAGCAGAAAAGATAAAAAAACAAACAAATCTATGTATGAATGCAAGAAGAGCGATCAGTATGATACAGCAGATATCCCAACATATGAAGAAGTTGCAAAATATAGACGGCAACCTAATGACAAATACAGGCTTGTAGTTTTGGTTGGTAAGTTGTTTTCTTTATTTTTGAACGTGTAAAACAGAGGGCTGACGATTATCACAATGCTTACCACAAAATCATTTAGATTGAAAGGGATTTCAGGAGGTGACCTGGTCCAGCCTCCCACTCAGCAGGATTAACACAGAATTCAGAGCAGATTGCTGATGACAATTTTGGGAACCTGTCTGCCCCCCGTGTCTTCTCTTGTCTTCCCACCACACACCTCAGTAAAGAGGTGGCCTCCATCTTCTCAGGGGGTATCAGAGGGATGCTGGTATGTCCCCTTGAAGCCATCTCTTCTCTGAGCTAGACAAGCCCAGTTCCCTCAGTCGCTTCTCACAGGTCTTGTTCTTCAGCTCCCAACCATCCTGGATGCCCTCCACTGGCTTTGCTCCGTTTTATCAACATCTGTCTTGTAGTGCAGGGCCCACTGGGGACAGAGTATTCATAGAATCCTAGATCATAGAATTGTCTAGGTTGGACCTTTCAGATCATTGAGTCCAACCATCAACCTAACACAAACCATCACTAAACCATATCTCTAAGCTCACAGGGTCTAACGAGTGATGAGTAACGGGCAAGAGTATTTTCCTTCTGTCTATGGGCTAGGCTCTACTGATGCAGCCCAGTCTTCTGTTAGCCTTCGTTGCTGACAGCGCGTGCTGTGGACTCATGCTTGCCACCCACCTGGACCCCCAGGTCTTTTTAATCCAGGCTACTCCCCAGCCAGTCAGTACCCAGCGTGTACTGCTGTGGGGCTTGGTCGATCCCAGATACAGGACTTTGTATTTGTCCACAAAGTCCTGCCAACCCATGCCTGTAGCATATCAAGGTCCCTCTGAATGGAAACCCTGGCCTTGAGCAAGTCACTTTGCATCACCTGTTTTGACATCTGCAAACTTACTGAGGGCCCATTTTGTGGTCTCCTCCAGGTCATTGATACAGATATTAAACAGAGTATGTCCCTCAAGGCAGACCCCTGAGGAACTCCACTTGTAATCAGTCGCCCAGTAGAGTACAGACAAACAACCCCTACCCTTTGAACATGATAGACCATCCAGTTTTTCCCCTATCCACCCATCTAGACAGGATGTCCCAACTTGCATATAAGGATGCTCTAGACCATGTTTAAAGCCTTGCTAAAACAAAAGGAGATGACATTAAAATGTAGCTACTGTGGTTACTAATCTGCACCTGGCAGTCAAGCTGTACTAAAACTCAGAAGAATTAATTTAGTGTTCTGCTGTTAGAGAACAATCAATATATCAATGTGGGAAAAGGAAGAAAAATAGAACAGAATAAATACCTGTGGTCAGCCAAGACAGTGGAAGGAAACAAAGCCATCTGCTGTGTTAGAATAAGTAAATAGACAATAGAGAGAAAGATGGATGAGAGATGGACTTCTGTAGGCCAAGAACAGATGTAAACATAGCTGCAGAAGGCTCAAGATGTCCTCCTTAGTCAGTTTTGTGCTCATCTATAATCTGTCACTGCCGTGGGTTCTCCACAGAATTATTATCTCACCAAAATGCATTGCTTCAGTTTCCTAAAAAAAGAGAAAGTACATGATCCTAAATTTTTCGAAGGTAACCATTGGAGTACCGACAAGTAATGTCTCATTGCTTATTGTTTCTTTTGCAGTAGCACATAGGTTGATGCTTCATTAGTAAAGTTTCCTCCATTCTGAAAGCAACAGAGCAGAGAAATATGACCCTCTATCAGGGACTGTTACGAACTGTTGAGTAGCTGTGTTTTTATATTGCTCATATCCAAGGGAGCATTAAATTTAGTTTTTAATAAACAGTTTTGTCACTCTTGAGCACTAAAATTCAGCCACCTACTAGTGTGATCACTGTGAGATTGTGGGCTATATACAACAAGTAATAACATGGTTGAGTTGATTTTACACTTACATCAACAGAATGCAGTGCAAAAGTGCGATAAGTAGACTTTTTATAACAAATTGCATATGTCTGATCTAAGGAATACCTAGAGATTTCATTTGATTTTTGTTGTAATAAATCAAATGAAGAAAGTGTGCTTTTTCAGTAACAAAAGCAGTTCAGAAATTTATTGCAGACTTCAGTAATTCTAATGTTTTTCTCTGGATATTAAGAGCAGCTTAAGTCTGGCCAATACCATAAAAATGTCTTGGGCAAAATGTGGAAAAACTAGCAGAGCTAAGCAATGCAGGTACAGTAGAAGCGAATACATCTAAAAAGCTTTTTGTCTGCCAATAGCAGCCTTCAATATAATCCGTCAAATATAATTGGGATATTAGTACTGGGAAACAAAGGGACAGATAATTAGTTTCTAGCTGTAATTGATGGGGGCACTAAATGTCTGTTGAGTTTTGCTAGGCCTAAATGTATAATTTACTGTTGAAAGGCTTTTTTAGGTTTGTTTTGCCCATTTTTAGGGGGAGGGAGTTTGACAACTTTGAAGTGGAAATTTCTTTTGGCTTCATTTTAAATTGGTCTAGTCTAATTTACAGAATGCAAATTGCATACACAGTAATTTTTAGTGCCCTGTAGTGTGATATATACTAGTCTCAAGTTCAGCTAGATATATTAGTTTGTCAAGATTTTACCTTGTCTGCAAACGTAGGTTCATCAATAAAGTCCTGCATATCCTTGGGGCTAAAATAACAGTTCATCTGAAGCGGTAATGATACAGATGCTTCTGCTGCGCTTTTAGTGGTTATAAATATGATGAGTTTGCTAAAAACAAAATTATCCGATACCATGTCACCAGTCGTCTCCTGGTAGCTTGCGGTTCCCAGGCTGCCAACAAATCCTTGAAGTCTTTCTTCAGATATACATCCTGCATCCTAAGCATGATACCTTGCAGCCCTATCTGGCAAAGGCAGAATATTTTAATATGAAACGTATTACTTAGACACTAGAATTTTCATTTACGTTAATGAGGTCCTGCTCACAAAGGCTTCTGCTTCAGTAACAGTGAGGGCCAGACTAGCACAAATTTTATTCCCTAAGGGTCAGAATGAACGCGCCACATAATATAACTTTACACGGTGCGGTATCAGCAAAGTCAGAGCTTTCTTAAGGGGCATTGCGAGGGTGAAGCAAGGTCAGCAGTAACAAACCATGAGCTTGTCCCCCCGCAGGTGTGTGCATGCAAGGTTACCACCACCGGCGTGCAAAGCCTTTTGGGTGCCGCGGTCACCCACAGTGATGCATCTGTCCTGAGCGGGCAGTGGTGGAAACGAGGACCAGAGGTGTGTAACCACAAAGGAGCAGTTATTATTGGTGTGTGAGACAATCAGAAAAAACTCTCTGTCTCTGAATGAGGCTTCTGGTCACCACTGCGAAGAGAAAGAATCTGGAACTGGAAATGTTCTCTATTGTTATATTGTTTACATTTAAAAAAAAGTCCATCACCTCTGGTTTTATCATGAAGGAGCTATGTGGAGGCCAGGTCTGTCTCAGAGCCGGGGAGGATGAAGTGGAAGTGGCTCCTAGCTTTCTACACCTCCTGACTCACCTTTAGCACGTGTTCAATAGTGGACTGCAGAGACTTAATAGATCTACAGCAGTCATTCAAGAAATGGCCTACCATGGCCATACGCCATCTGGACAATAACAAAAGAGATGTAGAATTGCTATCTTCATTAAACCTTCCTGGTTGAAGGCACGGGTAGGTCAGCATGGCTCAGGAATGCATACATAGGCTGCAGTATATTGGCTAGCCTTGCCCATGAGAACAGCGGTATAAAATCACTGACCCTGCTTCAGCGAACAGCAAATCTAGAAGTACCCTCCCACTTCTAGTTGTAATTTACTCTAACACAAAAAAATGAGGTTCTGCTTTCCTACCGCATATCTCATTGAGTTACAGTTGGATATGCATGTGCAGGCGTTGCATTATAGTGATCAGCAGTGATCTGTTGTACTAGAGAAGGAATAACTGAGCCACAGAACCTCTGTCAAGCCATGTTTTCTGCAGGGTCTTTATGATCCCAGCAGGGATGTTCTCACCTGACTCCCCAAACCTTTTCTGAAAGACCATTTCCTTTTTTTTTTTTTTTTCTTCTTTTTTTCTTTTTTTCTTTCGGATAGAGTTCTGGGAGGTCAGTGTGTATGTGGGTGGAGAATGGCTGGTTGGGTTAATCCTTCTGAGACATGGATTTACATCAAACAGTTTCTTAAGCTTTCTTCAGACATGTCTGAATGAGGCAAAATTTAATGCAAGTTTCAGTGATTGGTGGTTTAATTCTGCAAGTGTCCCTCAAGGTGAGGTAGGCAATACAGCGCGTTTGTGCAAGATTTGACCATTGCTTATCTTACGTGATTCAACAGGCAACAGCAAGCAACATAAATGTTCCTTTAAAAAAAACTACAACAAAATATCTCTAAATCTGACACCGTAACTCTGAATATTGCTGCCTGGGGTGATTTATAGTAAACCAAAACTATGCTGCATGGATCCCACATACCTGGCATTTTACTACAAGAATCTGAATTGTCCTTTTCAATCCTGATGCTTAATTCTCTTCTTGAGTTCAAATCATGTTCAGGTTCATCATTATTAGAAACCGTCTTTCTGTGTTGCATCAAAATGAAAAGAATATTCAGAATAGAAGTGTACCTTGTACTTGGGAAATAAAGTGCAAAAATCAGCATAATGGATGGCATTGCTAATTAGGAATCAGCCTCCAGCATCCATATGCTACAGTTAGGAGAATTCTGCGAAGACAGCACTGAAAAAGAAGAATCTACACCTTCCAGTAGTTAAATTTAAAGATGATTTTTAAATGGTAATGTGTAAGGGGAGACACAGTAATAGTGAGGTTGTGGTCTGGAAACAGATTTGATCTAAGTTTCCAAAGCAACTGTTGCAGGAAGTGAAGCCTGGATTCTTTATATAGAGCTAAAACATAATGTTGATTTGACAACGTGGAGACAGAGAAAATAATATTTGTGTAGATTTGATGGGGAAAATCTTTTGCTTGAAAAGAAAACAATTTTTTTAAAAATCTGAATTCCATTTGTTTCTTTCTACTTTGCTAGGATATATTGAGAATTTTAATTACTTTTCCTATAAAAATCCATGTTTGCCTTAAATAGCTATACTATTAAAAAAAGAAAAATGTTTTTTAAAAAAATAAGAACAAAAAAAATGCCATTATCTCAATGACACATTGCTTTCCTCTGCAGACAAGCGCCAGTAGAGGCTGCTGTACACCATATTAAATAAACATTTATACATACTGATAGATTAATTTACAGGCAGGTCAGAGAAGGAGCTTGAAATGTAGTTGTGTGTTTAACTTAGGTAAACATATAAAAATTATAAATGCAGAAACCCTAATGCAGAAACCCTAAGATTTTACAGGGAGACCATAGTCTGGGGATAGTAGCAAAGGAGCAAGCATTTGCTTTTCATCATTGTGTGTTTCTGATGTCAGACGGGGCGGGTAGTTGTTTTTACAAATAGGCACCTGAAGGTGCTGAAGCATCAGTCTTTGCTTTTTGATACCAGACTCTCGCTAGTAATTAACCAACATAGCACTATGTCATTAAAATATTCATTAGGTTTTGTATTTCTGATGTCTGAAAAGCACTCCATGCATTAATGTATCACTTCTACTAGAAGGGCAAGAATTTTCCTTAAAACCACATGTATTATTTTTGCATTATTTGGGATATGGTTCCCATGACTCGCTCTCCTCTGCGTTCTGCTGTTGACCTGGCTCTGCAGAAATGAAGCCACTGCACGGTGGCATCTTTATATATAAAGATGTACTAGGACGCAGAGCTGAGCTCCCTCCACACACACGCACACACACGACACCACGGCCCCACCACCAGAGGGGCCAGGCAGGCTGGAGGCCCATGCGAAGGGCTCCTGGGGACAGGGAGCAACTGCCTATGGAGCCTTTGAGACCTCCCGGGACAGAGAGCCCTCACCGAGACCTAAAGCACCACTGGCAAATGTCTGAGAGTTAGGGACAACCTGAAAAACAAGAGGAAGCTTGGTAGCGCCTAGGACAGTGGTACTCAAATGGAGGTGGAGGAGGCAGGTCAAAAAAAGTTCTGTGCAGTCTTCCTGCCATCCTCTTTCCAAGAGTGGTCTCTCCTTGGCAGGCGTGTGAAGAAGGAAACATTTGCTTTGGACCAGTTCAGACAGCAGGCAGGAGACGAGCATAGTTTAAAAGAAAATCAACAAGAAAGAAAGAAAGAAACCCAAACATCCCAAAGGGGTGGTGACCTGGGGAGTGCTGCCCTTCCTTCCTCTCCCTGTGCGATGTCACCATGGCCCAGTCAAAAGGTGGACGGTGACAGCTAGAGCCAGCCTGGGGCCGGGCGGTGTTCCTGCAGCCGGGAAGGAGCACAGTGCTCCCAGGGCACAGGGAGAAGGTGGGATCGGGGCTCCTCGGACGAGTCTGGTGCAGAAGAGGGATGCAGCAGCTGGAGGGAGTAAAGAGATGGCCATGGTGACATATGGAGTGCAGAGGCTTTAAGGGAGACTTTGTGCGTGCCAGCGGGGATCCTCCAGTCTGCGAGTTGGGGACATTCTGGCAAAATGAAGAGCCAAGCTAGTTTTTGTGCTGGAAAGCTGCAGGTCGGGGTGCGGGGGTCTGCAGTAGGGCTGAAGGTGGTGGGTGTTGTGGGTAGCTGCTGGAGAAAAGAAAGCTGGCTTTGCTGTCAACTCTTACACAGATTTTTCCTCAGTGGTAAAGTCAGAGCAGAGTAAGTGCCAATACATCCCCTGAAATTTGTCAGCGCTGTATATTCTAGGAGAGGCTATAACCATGGGCGTTTCCAAATGACTCTGATTAAAAGCCGTTATATATTATAGCTGTATGCTACGTAATCTCACCTTGGAGAGTACTCATACCTGAAGACTAGAGAAAACTGGCCGGTGGAAAACAGCAGGATTTTTTTCTTTCAGGTCCTGTAGGGGTTGGACTGAATGAACTTAAACGGAAATTGCTGATCAGTGACACCCAGCATTACGGGGTAACAGTGCCGCGTAAGTAAAAATACACTTCTATTCTCCTAATGCTATACTTGCATTATTATCCTTTATTATTGCGTTACCTTAAAGCACTTTCAAATTTGGGTCCCTAAATGCATGCTTGGCATCCAAATTACTTTTCTAATTTTTAAAAGTGCTGCTGCAGTTGTATTTTAAGTAGCATTGATTAAACAGATAGGACGTTTTGGCTCGGAGGCTTTGCAGCAGACTTTTAGTATGAGTTTAACGTGATTGATGTCAGCGAGGTTTAGTAAATGAAACTCCGCTGAAGAACACCCTGGGTTTGGCTGTAAAGCAGTGAAACCTACTCTGTTACCAACGCTTGCTTTCAGCAAAATGGCCTTTCTGTATTAGACAGGCTGAAAAATGAAGACTGATGATAAGCAGTTTAATCCCGTGAATAAATTAATTAAATCCCTTTGATTAGCTTTAGAAAAAGTTGATTTGGGGATTTATTTTTTTTTCCTTCTTTCCCCCTGTCTGACCAGGTAGTGTTGCTTTGTATAACTTGAGTAACATTGTTCTATATTAACTTCTGCAAGCCTTTTTTTAGGGTTTCTTTAAGGACTTGACAGTTTTAGTTAAGACTTATGTTCCTTGTTCTGCTTTCTACTTGTAGTTGTGCCTCCTATGGGGATCCTTAAAAATATGGGTCAGACATTCTCTGTGTGGGAGATATTGTCACAGGTTTTTTGCAAGTACAGGTATTCTGTAAAGTATACATGCGAATAAGTTTACTAGGTAGAAAAATGAATACATTTGGTTTTGGCAAGTCATTTCATTTGCACATATTTCCTTCAGCTGGGTATTGAAAACAACAACAAAATAAGCCAGATGTTCCCAAATATTTAACACACTGAAACATATGCAATCATTTGCCCAAAAATATTTCTCTAAAAATTGCCAGTATTCATCAAGCTGCCTTCTCTCTTTTCTCTTCCAAATTTGTGGTTATAATTTAAAACAAACACGTAAAGAAATCCCTCTCCCTGAAATTCAGTAAGTCAGGACTCGGAGGGAGAACTGGGGCGTTCTTGTCTTGGACGTGTTCCTCTTCTTGTCAGCCTACGAAGAGTGTGATACCAAAAGGCATTCCGGACGCTGTTTCTCATGTACACAACAAGCAGGTTGTGTGCATGCACGATGCTGTAACATACAACTTGTATTGAACAGGGCTTTCGAATGAGTTCATAACACGTAAGTGGCAGCCCCACAAATAAGTTTCATTTATAAGCAAAACTTTTGTTCCTAGTGCTCGAAGGGAAGATGTGCAACTACTACAAGGCTACTGAAAGAAACAGGAATTTGGTTTTGACCACCAGAAAAAGAAAAGCATTAAAACATAAAACACACACCCTGTTTTTTTATTATCATGCTTCACATACCGTAGCTACAAGTGTTGTTAATGAACGTAGCGTTTTATAAATCAGGTTGGTGAGCGTTTGTTTCCCTTTATGGTCTCGTATGCTAATAAGTTTAACAAGTGGCGAGGTTGGGGTAATTGTTATGGACTGCTGCTCCTTTTATTATTCAGCTGTCCTCATTTTATTGGATTTTTCCACTAGTTAATAAAAATGATAATCTGATACTTGTCCAGTAGATTTTTTTTTTCCCCTGCACGCTGTTAAAACTCAATCCTGTCATGTGCCTGCGTGCTGCCTCCCAGACCCAGAGCAGCCTCATGTTTGTCGGAACTGAGGGAACCGTTACACTTCGTATTGCACAAGGGTTGTGTGCTTCGCAGTGTTTCCTGAACTGGTTTGCATTATATTGTTTTCTGCATCTCTTCCTCTTTTTTTTTTTATTTTATTTTTTAATTTTATTTTATTTAACGTAACTGCAGACACTACCCGACCAAGGAGAAGCCAAGAAAGTGACGGTGTCGAATACATTTTCATTTCCAAGCACTTGTTTGAGACAGATGTACAGAATAACAAGTACGTTGAAGAGATTTTAACTAGAACCGCAGTTAAAACAGTGGCTTTGTTATAAAATGGGACTGTTTGTAATTTTAGATAATAAGTCAAAGTGGATATAAGTTGCAGTGATTTGAAGATGTGTTAAAATTACATTTTGATATATAAACAGTTCAAAGCAGCTGGCAAAAACACAGAGAAAAAAAGCAGTATGTTCAAAGATGACTGTTTCTGAGCTTGCAAGTATTCCCATAACTTCGGCTTATCCAGAAGACACTGAAATTGTAGGTGTTCAGGATGAGGGAGCAATCTTTTAACGGGGCATCATCTGCCATAGCAATAAAGCCTTGCAGATCAAGGAGGAGGGGATGGGAAGTGCTGCAAACGTGCCTGAGTCAATGTTTGCGTAGTTCTGCTCTCTTTCAGGCCAGGCACTTCCTCTGCTTTTGAATTTAGAGATCTACAGTGAAGCCCCTGCCTGTAAACCTGCCAGAAATTAAAGGAAAATGGAGACAATGGTAGCATCGTGCTCTCCAGCAGCCTGTAAAATACCGTAGCTTGAAATTCTCCCCCAGCGTTTCAGAGGGCAAAAGTGTATTAGACACAAAGCTGCGGGTTTTATTGAAACTTCAAACTGTGCTTTGCTTTTTTGGCAAATAGCACTTGTACTTTTATAGCGCATAACCAGCCGCCTTGGTTCCATTAGCACCATCGTTGCTCCTCCTCCTCTTCTGAGACAGAGAATTTGGATATTCTGTAGTGTGCAATGAAATTTCAGTAGTTTCTATTGTTTAGCTTATCCACTGTTTTATTGCATTGCATTAGTTCAGAAAAAGAGGTGATGGAAAACATTAGTGGGCTGTTGGACTACAGTACTTTTTTCTCTTTAACTGTAATACAAGCAGGTGTTACTGATTTGAAAGTGGTAAAGTAGAAGATTTCTTAAAATTGACATGCTGAAGTACTTGACAGCATTTCCTTTATAAAACATGGTAAAACTCTCATGTAAAGTAAAATATTTTTGCTCCTGAATTAGATCTCGCCTGCCAAACTGATAAGTTTTTTTCTGAAGAAAATGGAAATTATTCCAGTTGTTTTCACCTTCTGCCACAGGTTTATCGAGTACGGCGAGTACAAGAACAACTACTATGGTACCAGTTTGGACTCTGTCCGATCCGTTCTAGCTAAAAACAAAGTTTGTCTGTTGGATGTGCAGCCTCATGTAAGTAAGCACGTCTTTTGGACTCTCGTAGCTCCTTGCATATTGGGATTCCAGGAAAAAAATAGTTTCTAAAAAGGTGTATTTTATTCCACACTGAATGACCATATAGTGGGCTTGCTGAGTGCCTTTATCACAGCAAAGCTCTCTGGAAGAAGGAGGGGAAGGAAACTTCAATACATATTGGCAAGTGTTCAGCTTAGTAATTAAGGGAATTGAAAGCCTGCAGCATAATACCAAAGATTTAATTACAAAATGCTCCTATATTTCCATTCATCTTTCTGATAGTTTGGGTTAGAGTTTCTCTCTGAAACTTCAGTTTCAGAACGGCTTTGAGCTACCACCCAGTTCCAGCAACTCTGACACGTTTAACCAGACTGTTCATGGAAAAGGTTTCCGTGCAGGGTGGACACGAGTCAAGGAACGCACTAAATGTGATGTTGGCTGGATAATTGTTAAGAACATTCCTCTCTAAACCATTTGTTCTTGCATTGACCTTGTCTTTCAACCCTGCTGAACAGCTCCGCTGGGAATTTTTACGCTCCTAATAACCACAGTGCTTCCAGGAGCTGGACTAGTTTGTTTAAAGCCAGCCAAAGCATTTCTTCTCCAAGGGTGGCCAGCCTCTGACTTCTGAACCCTGGCGGCATGTGAAGAGTTGCCGGGGCAGGTTTGGCGGCGGGGCTGTGCCCGAGGAGCGGGGCAGGGGCTGCGCTGGCCGGGGAGCAGCCGGGGAAGCCAGCGTAGGGGAGGAGGGGAGCTGGGAAGGGGCTCCTGGGACTGGTACTGCCAGGCTGCTCCAGCACGGCCCTGGTTTCCAGTGAAGCACTAAACTCTCTCGGGGATCCAGGCTTGTGAGCCGTCCTGGGATCCCGCTTTCTGACATGGCATTTTCCTGTGGGCCCTGGTAATGTGAAGAAGACAGAAAGCTGCTGGCTATCCCATCCCTGCTTCACCCCCTCTGCAATCGGAATTGTATACCCGTCTCTATCTCTCACTCCATATGTAGCATCACTCGGCTGACTCGGGAAAAGCGAGCAGCAGGAGTTATGTGGTGCAGAAACAGTATTGAAGAGAACAAATCATTGACCTGTTGCAACCGTTTTCCCTTTTCCCACTACTTTTCATGGGTACAGAACGTGTTATTCCAGCTAAAATGTGTTGAGCTTTTCCTCCCCTCCATCCTCCCGCTGCCCGTGGCGCTGCAGTGCCCAGCCCAGCCTTGGCCAGGCTGATGGGCTTCACCAGCAGCCTCTGTGGAAATGGAGAGTTTTCTTCCCATTCGCCTGAAAATTCTGCTTCCGTGAATCAACAACAGTCACCAGGGTAGGGTGGCAGTAAATGAAAAATAGCCTTCTAGAGGTGCTTTATGGGTTTATTTTGGTTAGCGGAGAGTTTCTTTTATTACAGTAAATGCCATTGTGCAAAATAAACTAATTAATTAAAACCTTTCCTCTTCCCAGACAGTGAAACACTTACGGACATATGAATTTAAACCATTTGTTATATTTATAAAGCCTCCGTCACTTGACCGTTTGAGAGAGACCAGAAAAAATGCCAAGATTATTTCAAGTAAAGATGACAAGGGAACTGCAAAACCCTTTACAGTAAGTATTCATAGACATGGTAAAACATGAGAACTTGTTAAGAGTTTTGCTGTAGTGGCTTACCTTGACAGTAAAGGTGATCGCTGGATGCCATCAGCAGTCCTTGTCAGGGCTTACGTGTAGAATCTCCTTGTTTCCCAACCTCTCTCACATCACAAATTTACTGTGGTGTTTTCATCATTTAATATGCTCGTGGGTATTTACATTTCCGTGGTCCCCTGATTTTATGTCACTGAAGAACCCCCACACTGCAAGTGTATTTTTATGAGAAACAACGCTGTGGATTTGCTTCAAAAAATTTGCATGTGGGCTTAGATGTTTCTATTCAAGTATAAGAATGTCCTTGTTTTATCAAGTGCATTGTTTGGTCTAAATTTAGAAGAAAGCCCAAATATAAAGCATCAATTAAAAAAGTAAATGCTACTCTAATAAAAAAGACCATATTTGTGGATAAAAGAAAGAGTTTTTAAAAATGTTACGGAGAAATGGTCACTGTAAGAAAGAAGGAGAAAAATCAAAGCAAGTAACAAATGCTGCTTTTTGCCAATAATCAGAAAAAGATCTTGGTCAGATTACCCAACAGTAACTTATTTACTTCCTTGAAATATAATGAAATCATATTGTAATTGAAGCTAAAGCAAAGCTGATTATCGTTAGACCTTTTATCTACATTTCCAGTGTGTATCATTTTCTCTCATTCAGATGTTATTTAGGATTTTTTAGGTTTTGTTTCATACTGAGTCACAGATATAATCACAGGCTGTATCGGTGTAGAATTTGCATTTGAAATAGTTTGGAAATAATGGCTATAAGAATACAGTCTATGGTATATAAAATGTAAGAAGAGTTCATGCCCCATCCCTGGAAACATTCCAGGTTGGGGTGGACAGGGCTCTGAGCAACCTCATCTAGTTAAGGATCTCCCTGCCCATGGCAGGGGGTTGGACTAGATGGCCCTTAAACGTCCCTCCCAACCCAGACCACTCCGTGATTCTATCACTCATTCTTAAGAGCAACCTTCAGGACCTTGCTTCGTTAGGACAGGTCCAATCCCTCAGAGTTAAGTAAGCAATGAAATCCCTGGGATTTGTTTCCTCCCCAAACATGAAGAGAAGTCCCCTGAGCCAGGCTGGAGCAGGCGTAGGAAGGCAGCTCCTACCAAGCTCTTAAAAGAATAAAGGCTGCACGGTAATATATTGTATGCTAATAGCAAGCTGAGACTTAAGTGATGAAACTTTAACTGTATCATCAAAATAAACAGCCAGAACCATTTTCCACTGGTGCTGCTAACAGAAAATGTCTCTGTAATTACCATGCAGTGACTAATTGTGTCACTGCAAGGGGAGAGATGAAAGAATTGCCTGTTGAGCAAAGTCTACTCGTGAGAATGCTCTCTGAGCTCACGTGTAATGGTAATTTTTATAATTCTTTTGAATTAAAAGTTCAGTTTCCATCTCCCGATGAGATGGAATAAGCAAGTAGCTTTGCGTTTACCACAGAGTGAGCTGATGTGATGTTGCTGTGGGCTGACTGTGCCTTGCACTCATCTCACTAGGAAGAAGATTTTCATGAAATGATTAAATCTGCCCACGTGATGGAGAGCCAGTACGGCCACCTTTTCGATAAAGTGATAGTCAACGATGACCTCGCCACAGCTTACAGTGAGCTTAAAACAACTTTTGACAGGTTGGAGACCGAGACCTTCTGGGTTCCCGTCAGCTGGCTGCATTCATAACGTTTTAAACGGACAAAACAGCCGCCGTTAGCTCAGCAGCTTAAATGTGGGGCACGGTTAGGCTTCACTCCATGGCTGTTTTCTACTTTCCGTGGTAGGAGGGCTTCTAGCTCGACCTGAGCCGCAGGTTCACTCTTCACGCACTTGGAACTGCTCTTGTTTTCCCGGGGTCTTCAATCCTCCTGCCCACAGTTTTGGGGCAGAACAGTCAGGTTAAACCGAAGTCTTACTGTGCTCCATAAAGCGAGCTACTACTAGTGTAACAAAACTGCTAGGCACCTCTTTATCGTCACCGGAGTGTTTCCAAGGTAAGCTTTTTCAACGGAGAGTTTGCAGAAGATACTAATTAACACTGGAGATCAGCACTTTGATGGTTTTAAGTGTAATCACTCCCATAAAGAGCACGTCAGCACTTGGAAGTTATTACCCTGTAAGTGCTTGAGAGAACTGAATCAGGCAAAAGTGACCAACGTTTTCACAAGGAAGACATCGTACTTTTAATTACGTACCAAGATACGTGTTTTTACTTTTCTAGATGTGAACCTTGTCTTATATGTACAGAGTGATTTTAGTATTCCTTTGCACTTATGTAGTCATGGAAAGAAAGATGTATTCAGTATCTTAATTGCGAAATACTCTGCTGTGAGCATGCATGGGTTAAACACAGTTTCACGCATGCTTTGTGGCCCAACAAAGAGAACTCACAGGAATATTTATTTAAATAGGGGAAAATGTGAGTTTCTATGTATATAACTTCAAAGTCTTTGGGATTAATCTTCTGTAAAATCAGTGGCAAAGTGATAAAAATAGCAACAAAGTAGAGAGTAAAGGTTTTTTTTCCTTTAAATGGATTGCAGGCATTTTTGGCATCCTTTAGAACAGTTTTCCCATCAGAAATTTTCAAACAATTAGTGAGGAAACTTTGGAGATCTGGGAAGCCATTGCAAGAGATTAATTCTTTTTATTGTTTAGTATGTAGTGATACTTTGTAGTAGTGTGACAACTATTTTGTCTCCACCCAAAAATAAATTATTGCTGTAGGCTTCACTGTAAAAAGTATCCTTGTCACCGGTCAGACACAGTTGGAAACCTCATTTTAAAGTTTGAAGTGGTGGTGTCAGCACATGTATATTAGATGATGTATTTTTAATATAGTTAATAATTGGGTATTTTTCTTTATTTACTACTGATGTGCAGGAAATGAGAACATCTGTAAAGACCAAGTAACACCTGTGTGTTGTGTTGTGAATATGTCTTGTAAGTACGGAATGTGTGTAGGAACTTGCCGACTTCAGACCATCACATCTGTGGCACTCAAACAGGAAACCGTTATTTCATGTTAATCTGTAAAGAGAATATAGCTGTCTTGTTTAAAGAAAAAAGAATTTAGTGAAACTTTATATATTTATGAAAGGGTTGAAAAGGGATGTGAAGTTTTTAAATTTCTTGTCAATGTGATCATTTACTAAGGAGATTACAACGTCTGTAATTTGAAGCACTGTCTCTGGAAATGGAGCTCAACATTCCATGTAAATATTTTATTTCAGTTCATACGCTGATAAAGCCATCAGATTTTGCAGTTTTATTCTAAATGCGTATTTAACGTGTGGGTCATTGCATTTGGCTTGGAGTCGTATAAAATAAATGAACGGCGAGCAACAGCAGCAAAGTCCCAAGGAGTCTGGAAATGTTTATGCAGGAGTTACAGATGTACTGGATCCCAGTACGGATACACGCTCTGCTTGAACGGCCGTAATGTAACTTTTGTCAAATTTCACCGTTTTCCTGGTGGACTTAAACTTTTTTGGTAACATAAATAGAAATGTGTTGGTTAAATTACTTGCTTGGAGATGATGTGAGTTGAGGAAACATTTTCTATGGTTTTTTTAAATTACTGAAAATATTTTTCAGGGGATCTGGAATTGAGCGGGTCTGTTTGCCTTTGCCTGCGAGACACCGAGTGCCCTCGCCATCTCTCACAACCAGCCCAACCGGAGAGGGCACACGGCACCTCTCGGCATCGGGCCGCTTCCAACGAGAGGGGCTTTAGTCCTCACTGAAATGCTCCTAAGCCTCTGACCGGGGCTGTCTCAGATCATTCGTGTGCAGTAACGCTCACGTAAGGGACCTGCTTTTCTCTTTAAGAAATAGATGCTAGAATAATCTGCAAACTCCCTGTTAGAAACAGTTCTGGCCGTCCCGCAGGCTGGTTTTCCTGTCCTTTGGAAATTAATTTAATTCCCATTCCTGGGTCGGTGTGGTCTAGGAGGACCTTCCGCGGCAGGTTTGCTGTGCTGGGCAGCAGCAAGCGGCGTTCGCAGAGACACTGACCCTCTGATCCTCAGCACAGTCCTGGCAGGAGTTTCCCAGACGGATGGCTGCCTGCCCCGTCTCTGAGCCAGGAGCTAATTCCTGAATTGTAACACCTGCAAAAAGAAAGGGAATCACAAAAACATAAATCCAACCGGCAGAGTAAAATGTGCACAGAGTCTTTGAGGAGTGAGAAACAGGTTTAATTAAATTACTAGGTTGCTCTTGAAAACCACCGTTATTGCGGTGTAAGCTTCAAAAATAAAATAATAATTAAAAAACTCAGAGCCACTGGCCTCCCTGAGGCGGGCAGAGATGACAGCAGGTCAAGGCAGAAAAATGTCTCAGCCCATCGGTTTCAACAGGAGAGGAGCCTGCTGTCGTGGTGGACGCTGAGCCCGTGGGATGAATTGTTCTGGGATACCAAGGCGGGGGGAGGTGATTGTTCCTTTGACTCCTAAGAATTTGGGAACGAAAACGACTAAACATGTTTCCAATATTCCACATATTCAAGTTGCGCTGTGTGGGTTTTTAGAGAACTGTATGTTTTGACAGTCAAGTCCAGATGTTTTTATTGTGTTTTAGCCGTTTGCCATAGTCATACAAATGGTAGTATTTTTTAATATTGTACCAAGCTCTATACTTGAATTTGCCATCAGGCCCTTGGTTGATGTCTTACCTGAAATCCGATCTTACCTTCTTATGCAAAACAATAAATTATTGCTATATCACTGAAGATGTTTCTTTTAATTTATTGTAAATTGCACCATACCATATCGACGTAATGACTTTAAAAGGTAAAATGCCTATGTATTAAGCTATTTCATAGGCACCTCTATTAACTTTAATGCTCCAATAATCTTTAAATGAAAAAATACACCAACTTCGAAGAAGGACTAAAATTCTTAATTTTTCTTCTTTTTTTTTCCGAATTCTCCTTCAAAATAGATGTTTCCCCGTTCCTGCAGCCTGCCCCAAAGTAAGCCATTTTCTTTCTGAGAGGGAAAGCTGAAGTCAGTGGATCCAATGGAGACATCGGCTCCCCTGGGCTTGCAAAGTGCTCGGAGTGTTCTCCGAGTTCTCGCCCCGGAGTGTTTCATGGGCTGCGTGTGCTCCTCGGCCGCTGACAAGTCCCGTGGGAGTTGTGTGCGTTTGTAGGACGCGAAGAAAGTGATGCTTAAACTAAGTTACTTTCTGCATTATGTTATGTCTTTTCCAGGAAAAAAAGCCTAACACGTGCTAGGATTAGAGAGAAGACTTTTAAGCCCCTTCTGTATTGTTTCAGGGCAGGATTGTGCATTTCCCACATGTACTTAGGTTCGGGTTTCTACTGTGCATGGAGAATTTTTTCCTTGGTAAAGCTCATATTTAGTTTTTGTGAGATTGTTTCAAAGGATGAATCGTTTTTTCAGAGATCTACAATTGAAGTTATAATCTGACTCTGTTTTTGCGACTGCGCTATCTACAGTCATTTCCCCACGGGATTAAGAGTCTTCTGTGTGTCAGTGCTTAAAATCACTTGTACTTGCAATTTGCCTGAGATCCTTTTGCTCTCAAAGTCATTAAGTATTTATCATATATTACCATGATTAATGTATGATACCAGGCATTCAGCGGAAAAATGTCTGAACGCAAAATTAAAGGAACGCAGTGGGTGTATTTGTTGTTTAAGAATTCTGGTGCTAGATAATGGTTAAAGGTTTCAGCAGAAACATACACAAAACCATTTGGAAACAGTTAAAGTCTGGTCTTAAATTTTGTCTTATGTTAAATGACAGTACAAATGAGAGAATTTAGAATTCTAGGCAGCTGGAGACTTTTTCCCTCTTGGTATCTGTGTCTGAAATACAAGTTGGATATTTGGAAGACTGTATGGAATGATTTTACATCTCTATAATAAAATGCTATGGTATTTTGTGTAGCTGACATCCAACATTTTAACAGAGGGTAAATCCTTGCGATTATCGAGACATTGGTTTTGCTTCTATTTTAGTTGTACACATCTGCCTGTTTAAACGAGTTTTTAAAGACTTAGTGGCGCAAAACTGCCAGCTACACATTTCAATATATGAACAGAGAAAAATATTTTCAGGATTTCCAAAAGGGCTCAAATGGCACAAACGATACTTGAAAACTTCTTGATAAGAAATAAATAGAGAAAATCAGGTCGCAATTTCTTTGATAACTGTTTATTCTTTTCAGTAGTCACATTAATAGTCCTTACTTGAATATGCTAAAAAAAACCCAGAAAGCATGCTGTAATTTTCCTCAAATGAAATTTAGATTTGTGGTTTAACAAAGATGTTACAAGCTTTCTGTAGGGTTATACACAACCTCATGGAAACTTAGGTTTAAGGGATTCGATACGCATTTTAAAGGCAGAGGGTGCGTGGGTATGGCAGAGAGGGACTGCAAACATTACAAATGAGAGCACTACCTTGGAAATGCATCTCTGTTTTTGTAAGTCGGTGAACAAGGAGGTTGGCAAGTTGGCTGCGAATGTGCTGTGGTTTCTCTTCCCTCCTTGGTAAACATAAATAAGCACCAGTAAACCTTTATTGGTAAGCAAAGCCAAAATTGTTGGAATTATGGAGGGCTGAAATGTAGTACCCAGAGGAGTGCTCCGTCTCCTGGTGGTGTTGGCAAAGCTGGGGCTTTCTTCCAATTTTGTTAACTTTTACAGCAAGAGTACTGAGATCAGAGCTTTAACACAAACTTACCAAACTGGGTTAAATCATTGGCAGTTTCATTCCTTTTTTTCCTCTTGGCCGTTGTAAAACTGAAAAACAGTGAGACACCAAAAATTTGATACAAGGACATTTTTTCTTTCCCTCCCGATGGACATTAGAGGCGGTGTGTTTCTGAAGCAAAGAGGTGAAGAGCTAGTGTTGGATCCGGGTGAGGAAGCGCACGAGCAGCGTTTTGTCCCACGAAAACAGAATTGCTCTGAGAGGTCCTTGTTTGGTACAGGAGAAGCGCATGGTAAAAAAGGCCGGGAGCAATGTCCATGTTTGTGCAGCCAGCGTTGGCTTCAGGATTTCTTGTTCACGAAAATGACAGCTGGGGACAGTTCTGCTTGTTTTGTCTGTGGCCTCTGGACATTTCATGAGGTGTGTGTCCCCTTTCCTAGGTAGGCGTTACAGGCTTGTTCTTCAGAAATTACTTTCCCCTGAAATTGGGCTAGATGTCAACTGCTGTCAGTAGCCACCATGTTTCATGATCAAGACACACATTTATGATGGAGAAATTGCAGAGATGGAAGCACGGATTGAGACCACTCTGAAGGGCACCTAGGGCCTCTCTCTCCGAGAGCTTTGCATGCCATGTATGGGTTACGCTTCCCCGTTAAACCTGCTCTGATGCAGCTTCTGGAGCCCTGCTCCCAAATACAGACCGGCCTGTGCTAGGCGCCGTATGAGCATGGAGCAAAGATGTCGTCCCAGGTTCAGAGAAGCGCCCTGAAAGAGTCAGAGATGGCAGAGCAGTGCGGACCAGCAAGAAGGTGCAGAGATCCAGTGAGAGCAGGTCTTCTCACCAACAGGTACCAGAGGCTGTGCTGGCATGGTCTGGGATCCAGCATCTCACAGGAGGATCAGGTGGGGAGGGGGCTTCCTGGCAGGGCTTCAGCCCGTACTGGGTAGTGCCCCGGCACAGCTGAGGGGTGGCAAAAGGTTGGTCCGAGCAGCCGTGGGGCCAGCTCCCCTGCAGGAGGGAGCTGAGCGGCGAGGGTATGAGCCGTGCTCTGCCTCTCTCCTTCACAGCCAGAACAACCAGTCTTGGCCCGTTCTGCTGACTGGTGCGGCTGGAGACAGTATGTTCAAAGTGCCACTGGCAGTCCTGGCTGCTGCTGCGGATCGTACGGCACAAAAGGGGCCTTTCTGTTTGGTGGCGGTTTTTGTTGTTGTGGAAGACTGGCCTGAAAGCTTTGCTGTTATTGGTGCTATCTGGATAATATGAAAGAGCAGCCTCAGTTATTGGCCCTTCTGGGGTATTATTCCAGATGTTTTTCTTTACGCAGCTGTTAAGCAGGAAGTAGACCCAAAACCAAAGATTGATTTGAACCATTGTTTTGTCAAAAACCAGAACTGAACCTGAATTATTGTCTTCTGTTGACTTCATTGAATTCAGATCATCACTGGCCACAGCTGGATCCAGCCCCAACTCAAACCAAACTGGAAGAAGCCCAGACTCTGACCACGCTTTTCAATAGGTGAGACTTGGAAAGCCAAGAGTCTGCATCTTGTAATGGCTGCAGCTAATGTTACCTTTATGCCAATAGCAACCTCATTTTGTTGTGCATGTGTGCAGACATATATATGTTTATGTATTTATCAAGTGCTGTCGTGTGTACCAATTTGTTTTAATGTAAAATGCAGGCTTACAAAACCACTATTGCTTAATTGGAAGATTAATGACCAATTAAACTCTACTGATACGATACTAAAGTTTTAGCAAATCAATCCCTAGTTTTAGTCAGGCAGGACTCACACATCTCAGGAAGCTTAGAATTTTACATTTCAAATACATGGGTTTGACCCTATTTTGTGAAAGTCAAAAGAGCTCAATTGAATGCAGACTACAAACCTGTTCACTGCAAACCTAGTTAAATATGAAATCTTGCTGGGATTAGCTTAATTGTTCCCTAAATGAAAAGGCTGCTTTGTACATAGGCTGTAATTTCATGCTTGCCAGATAAAGAAATGCGAACCTGTCAGGCGATCCAGGAATTTGTCTGTGTAGGAGTATGACTGGGCCAACTCTCTTGCCTTTTATGCGATACTGTGGTGTAAAGCACCACTCCGCTGGTTTCGTTTTACAGAAAATAGTCTCTGTGGTGGCATCCTGTGGGAACTGAAGTATCAAGTTCTGTTTTCCCTTCAGAAGTCCAACTACATATGTACCCCCCTTCTGGACCTGCGCTCTCCGTGGCTGTCAGCCAGCCGCACGGGCTGGGGGGATGCTGTGGCACGGCAGGGGAGCTACAGGGGACCGATTCCAAGCCAAGCAGGAGGTGCCACCCTTTGCCATGGTAGAGACTGCCAGAAGTAACACCACAGTCTTTGAAATGAGATGCTATTTGTGATAAGATTATACACTAACTTAGTTGAAGAGGAAAATACAGTTTATGTGACACTTCTGATTATCAGACACTATTATTCTAACCGCAAACTCTTATATTTTTCTTTTGGCTTCCCTAATGCCTACTTGAAAGCAAGACTTGCTGTAATTAAAGCCTTTATTCTTTATATAAATGTAACTGTAAAAGATGGGGAGTTCCTATCTTCCAAAACTACCTGGCCAAGCAAATAAAGACAAAATTTCTGCAACTGTTCTCAAGTGACCTATTCTGTTTAATCTTGTTTCCTTTCTTCATAACCAGTCTTGTCAAAAAGCTTCTCCATGTCAGGGGCCAACGGTTTAACAAGGGCGATGTGGAGCAGACAGGAGAGGCTGGCCAGGAGCTGCTGGAAGGGAGAAGCTGGGGCACTGCTGGACTCTGCACCACCGTGAAGTCTGCAAGCCTGGGGCAAAAGTGAGCAACCTATGGTTGAAAACAGCATGGGAAGATACTTTAAGCATCAAGGTGCCGTTTACTCCCTCTTAACTATGAGAGGGAGCACCTCCACCCCGCTGCCCTTCACTCATAAGCATTTAGCAGGGCGCAGTTAAGTTACCCTCATGGCCAGGTAGAGCACTTCCCATCTGCAGCCGTGAACTCCTACGTGGCAGACTCTGCACGTGGTTTCCCTTCACAGTGTCACAGTCTGAGAGTAGCTCTTGACTTCGTTATCTCCAGAAGTCATCTTCTCAAAAGTGGTGTTAAAGCCTGTCTACTCTGAGTCTGTTCAGGTCCAACAAGTCCGGAGAAGTGCATGTTTGGGGTGTTGATGTATCACTGACAGAGTGGGTGCATTCTTAATCCTCCTTCATCTCCACCTACTTTGTACCAGAGGGATGGTGGTGGCTGGTATTAACTCCGCTACTTTTGGCAAACCACCATGCATTTACACACTTGGTGTTTGTTATTGTCCTTGCAATCGCATTTAAGTACCTCCAGTGAGATGGCTGAGCTCAGGTTTTCTGCAGGAACTCCTGGGTCACTCCCAGCTGCAGTAACTTCTCTGTCACAAAATCTAAGTGGAAAACACAAGAGAGTAGATTCTCTAAGTCTGAGTGAGCATCGCAGGGCGGCAGCGCTACTGCTCTGCTCCCCGCACAACTCCTTATAGCAGTGGCTACTTGGCTTGGGCTCACTAGCGTCATGTAAAATCCTTATGGATCCTCATGGTTCCAGGGCTCAGGACTGATGATTCTTCCTTCTCTTTTAGCATCTTGTGAATAACTTAGAATTTTTTCACGCTAATGCAACTCCCTCTCTTCCTGGTAAATTGCCTCATTTTGTGCTATTGGAAAGTGCTTAGTCTGGATTGCTTTACTGTTCGTACTTAACGGCTCCTGCTGCTTTCTGTATTATGCGTATGAGAGGAGTATGAAATATCAGCAGATAGCTGACACCACTCCAACCCCTACACGAGCGATAGCAGGAACTCTTCCTCTCGCTAGCCTCCAGTGGCTTCCACCCGTAGCACTTAGAAACACGGGATGCTTCATGCAGTTAGACAGGGTGGCACAGACGAGATGGCAGTGGATAAAAACGCGGTGCTAGTGAAGTTAGTACAAAAGTTTCATTTTTATTTTAACAGTATCGGGGTTTTACCTCTTGTCTTTGGGTGCCTGGGAAATTAGGAATGCCTTTGCTCAGAAGACCTTGTAATCTAATGCCAGGTCTCGCTGACTTTTACTGTCGAGCTTTAGTGCCTCGTTTCATGTGTGGTCCCTTTGACTTCAATAACACTCCTGACAATGGGGTTGGCAGCTCTTACCCCGGAACCAAGTTGATGACTTCTCTGGGCTCAGGGTCTGGCTTTGAGATAAGATATGATCGGCAAAGATGATAAACATTTCAGCCAGAGATTAAACATATAAGAGCTGTCTGGTTATTATCTTTGGATTAATATCTGAGATTAGTATCCAGGAGTGAATTTCAACGCAAACGCATCTAGATCCTGTCAAGCACATGATAGTAAATACGTATTGCTGATAAATCTACTGACTCCTTTTCTGAATTATTTAATGCAAATTGTAGGACTGCGCTAGACTGGCACGCCCTTTGCTGTTTAGCTGCTCATCCAGGGTTTCAGGTTTACACCTACAATGTGTTCCTGATAAATCTTCTCACATGCTTTTAAGTAATTTTCCAAGTGCTCTCAAGATGGAGGCGGCAATTCATCTCTGTCACTTTAAGCAATTATTAATGAAATCTCTAAAACAGTGTTTGAGAATAATTAACCTTAATTAACCTTAAGCCTTAAAAGATTTTCCAGGGTTGACCAGCACGCCTGTAAGCTGCCAGTCATACATTTTTAAACTCATAGCTGTCAAGCAGTCAGCAAACCCATATAAAGCGTGCTCTGTCTGCTTTACTGATTTCAGCTCCAGCAAAGGCACACCACCATGTATTTCAACTTGTAAACTGCCTATCTTGTTTTTTCGTTATTATATTTCTGTGTAATACTTTCCAAACTCTATTTTATTGTATTCCACAGTTTAAAAGCCACCTGGATATTCCTTTCTACTATTTCTTTTTTTTTTTTTAAACTATCTCTAAGCCTTTTTGCATGTTTTTGTAATGTGTAAGACAGACTCAGACGACAGAGGTTTCAGAAGACTTGTGCAGCTGGTAGCTTTTTGATGATTTCATTTCACAATTCTTTCAGAATAAATGTGGGTACTAACGAGAACAATGAGTAAAATGTCAGTTGTACTAAATATAAGTGATCTGTTTTAGAAAAATATTACACTTTTGTCAGTTCAATTACACCTATGCATCATTCTCCTATAGCGGAGTTAAAGAAAAGAAGAGTCTAACAGATGGAAGGTAAGTACACAAATAGGGCGAACCAAGCAAATATCATAAATCCTTTATAGTAGAACATTTTGTGAATGTTTTAAAGACTAGCAGATGAGAATATGTGCAGGTGTTCTTTGAACCCTGCAGGGTGATTAAAGTGAACAGTAAAAAGCCTAAGTGACAGTACGTGAAGATGCCTGCGTGGGATTGGGATTTACACAAAAGGAACAGCAGGTTCATGGGACTGGGAAGACTGCCGTGCATGGGAGATGGGGGAGAGGAATACTTACGACTTTCTCCAAGTGGGAGAACTGGTTGTGGGGAATCTCTGTAAATATCTTCTTATACAGGAAGTAAAATTTTATTTATTTACCTGAAGTAAAGCACTCACTGCTCTGCTGCAAGAAAAATGAGAGACATGATGAGTTGAAAGAGCAGAGCTAGTTATAAGCAGCATCTAGGGTCTTCGTGAAACAGTGAAATACTGAGTGCTAGAAGAGCATAATCAGTTTTATGCGTTTTTAAATTAATATGAAATGCTACTCTCCCACTTTTGCTGTGCAGCCTGGGTTTTAGAATGTCAAGAAAGTATTTGACATTTACAAGAGACTGCAGGCACTAATACAAATCATTTTTATCCATTTTTAACCACCACACTGAGTGAATTGTTGGCTCTCTGCAATTAGTCTCAGTGCTGCTTGACAAAGTAACCCCAGATTATCATCAATTCTATTCATAATGCAAGGTGGAAGCTCTGTTCCCCAAGTCTCTTATTTTACTTTTAGAAAAACATCTAATCTCTTATAAACCTAATGTAAACAGGCCAGCTGACAAGTATCCCAAAAAGAGCAGAATACGCTCAGAAGAGTGAGATTTGAACTGACGTATTTTTGGCAAAAAAAAAAAAAAAGTTATACAAGCTGTATTTGTCTGAAAGTTTAAAAATAGGAGCCTTTGTCATATATGGCAGGAGAGGCTAGGTTGAGTCATGATTGATGTCACTTGAAAGAACACTTTAAGCTTACAAAATGACATCAGAATCATCAGAATTTAGTGAGATTTAGAGCGGTTCCTGAAGCCAGGGTGCTGGGGATTCTGGAAGACGCTTTGTGGATGATACACAGCGTGCTGCCAGACATCATCTGAGTGGGAGCCAGGAGCTACGGTACTTTGAGATTACATTTATAAATGATGGGTATCATTTGTTGTAATAATATTCATTTTTAGTTAAATGCATGTTTCGAACTGTTTTCAGTTTTTTAACTTTGGCGCAACTCCCCGTTTCGGGCTGGAAGAGCAGCCTGTCGCTGCCTGACCTCTCCCCTTGCTCACTTACATGACAATTTTCCAAGAGCAGTCAGGAGCGCTTTCCTTATTACCACAAGTCTGCAAATACAGCGGGGTGCCTTTCCATTTACTCTTCTCCGGTTTTAGTGCTCAATTCCTGACGACTTTACTATAAGTTAGACTGTAACAGTACATACTATGTTAGACGTATTTCTTTTAGCTCCCAGGCTAAAACTAAACTTCGTCTGTCTGCTACTGCTAGTGTTAAAATGGAAGTAACAAAACAGAAAAGGCGCTTGGATTTCGCTTTATTAAAGATAACCAATAAATCCTGCGGAGCTGGCTGTGGTCTAGGTCACGGAGAGGCTGTGCAGAGCTTTCGCTGTGCGAAGTAGTGAACCGCTTTGGAAAGGTTTCTTACATTTCTCCTTTGGTTTTCCACATATAGCAATTCTTTGCTCCTTGAAGTAATTTTAGCATGAAAACGAATATATTTAATGTACGCGCACAATGCTACTTTTGATTCAGTTAGATCTGTTTTGATTTTAAATAGCTTTTAAGTGCAAAGAGAAAGTAAACTGCAAATCACGTTTCTAAGACGTAGATTTGTACTTATTGCAGTTAGCAGCAGCATCTTTTGTTCCTAAAAACAATAGATATTAGTGAAAAAAGGAGTTGTGCAGTTGCTCAGCTGCATGCCTTTGACAATTATACATAATCAGTTTTACTACTAAAAAGAGTTCATTCCAGAAAAAGTTCATCACGCAAGCCACTCCGTGAGTAAAGCATGCTTGTTAGTTCATAACTGCTGTTATCTGCCGTTTAGATTTGCACATTGTGCTCGTTCTTGTTCTGCTTGAAGAGCTAAGTGGTGGATGAATTATTCTCAGTATTCCTGATTTTTACTTCAAGCCAATAAACACCTGTGTGCAACTGGCCTGCCAGAGCCGTTCCATGAAACATCTGGGCATGCTCCAGCCCTGGGGCTACTGGCGTTCAAAAGAGTCTTCCCTTTTCCTGCCGCTCATTGCTGCTGCAATCTGGGACCTGATTAAGCCCAGGAATTGGATCAGGAATCCTGACTCTCCCGAGCACCCGAGTTCTTGGTGGTAGAAGAGGCAGACAAAGGGACAAGGACTCTGGTGGACTATGTGAGTGGTGAGGGTGAGGGAACTGCGTGTGATTCCTTTGAGAGCACAGAGTTTTCCGTGGGTCTTCTGTTATGTAGCACATAGAAAAGACCTGCGCTGGAGGATGAATCATTGTGTAGTAAAAGCAAGCGTGCTCTGTGGGATCTGTTCTTTCGTCGTTGCAGCCCTTGGAAGTAGGTAGTGAATGAAGCAGACAACTGTAGGGAACATGTTTTTATGATTAAGGCACGAGTGCAGCCCTGGGGAACTGAGTTGTATCCCTGCCTTTGCCACAGATTTCCTGTGTGATACTAGTCACTTTGCACATGTGGTTGTTAATTGTGTTTTTCTTGGTGCTTGGTACGGTGGAGTGCAATTTGTAGAAGTGCTGAGCACTCGCAACTGCAAGCTGTAGGCAGCGGGAGCTGTGCTGTGACTGTAAGCACTGCTGCGTAAGGAACACTGAGAAATCAGGCACCGTGCACCGCAGTGAGGCAGGCAAGAAAAGCGGAGGCAGGGATTTCAAAGATAAATCTTACTGAGTTCAATTCATATGGCTGGAGAACAGCTTGAAGGGGCTTGTCCTTCTCAAACTTGTCCTTCCTTGTACCTAAAAAAAGAACAGCAAATTTCAAGCTAAATACAAATGCAAGATTTGTGAACAGCTGCTGAGTTTAAGATGCTTCTGCTAATCTCAGAATTAGTAAAGTTACTTTTTAGCACTTGTCTGTCCTTCATCTGTCTTGGTTTTTTAATCTTTTTAAATGGAGTTATTATTGTATCACTGACCAGTCAGTCACTGAAGAACCCACTAATAAAGCAATATTGTGAGTACATGTGTGTTTTTACTGACCATATGCAAAGTAATTTTTAGGGATACAAAAGGTAACACTTTAAAAATACTACACTATTCTGTTGGTAAAAGTAGAAAAAGACACATAGGACACTTGATGGGAAGATACTTCTTGAAGAATTACTTTTGTGCTTGCTCTCAAAATAAAACATGGTGCTTTATGTAATGTGGTGTATCTTATAAATCACAAATTACATTAAAAATGCATAGCACATAAATACACAGCTATCCTTATTTCAAGACGGGCAAAGCAAAAAATAAGTAGCTTTCATATGAGAACAGGAAAGCAGATAACTTCATGGATTTCTGTCGTATAAATATCTTTGTCAGCTTAAATATACTTTGTTGCTCCTTGATGCTGTGATCCAACACCAAGGAGAATTATGATTTTTGTTTTAAAAGTGCCTTTTTTTAGCATGTTTACCTTATTTTATTAGAAAACTCTTCTATTCCCCTATTAATTAATCACAGCATTATAAAACATTACATTTGGAAGTGTCTGTTTTATGTAACTAGGAAAGGTATGCCCAGTTCCACCAGAGGTGTTAATTACATAGCTGACTAGAAAATTACAGGATTTTTTTTTACTTTAGTACTTACAAACACATACTAAAATGGAAAACCAATTATTGTCTAAATTTTGTTTATTTTAGATGTAGCCTATATTTTTGTTGGAACACAGAGCCATACACACAGGATGCACACAAGGCACCAAAAGCAGAATTCAGGCAATCCAAATCCACAAAAGTGAACAGAAAACCTCTGCTTTACTGACTGTAAAATCTGAATTCGCTTGGCTCCGTTGTTTTGGTTCTGTCAGTCTCCTAAGCGCCAAAGCTTAGGTTTTTGTGAGTACACCGAACTCTGAACGTCTAGCTGCAGCTTCTTCTAACCCCATTGAAAGACAAGCCAGCACTCGGTTCCCTGAGGAGTTCACTTCAATCCAGGTGCCCTGAGCACACCTACCACTCACTGACACCACTGGCTGCTTCCAGGAAGGATCTTACTCATATTCTAGGCTTGTGGCTACTTGGCACTTGCCCATGAACTTGTGGGGTTGTCTAGTAAAGTGGTGAGTTACAGAGGACTCCCTTTCCTGCGTGCTTCAGAGTCACTGCCTTACTGCTGTAAGTTTCAGCTTGTTCTATAGAAGGGAAGACCAGGGACTTGTGGCTTCACGAGGTGTCCTGGGAAAGCGCCTCAGAGCCCTGCACCCGCATGGGCACCCCCAGGCTCCTGAGAGCAGTGGAGGGGTTTGGAAACACCCCTGCACTCAGCATTCCTGTTTGGCAGGCTGAAGAGCCAAGCACAGCTTGTCTGTATGTGCGTTGAGGTGTGCTCACATAATCAGCAAGCAGAAAAATGTTTTGAGATTCGTTTGAATATGGTCTGCTCTCTGTTTCAAGTGCAGCATAGGTAATTATCACCAAAAGTGGAGAGGAAAAAAATCACCAGGCCACCTTTAACTGTTATCAGTATGGCAGGCACATTTTTAATTACTGTATTCTGCTTCTATATAGAATAAAATTAAGATGAATTTAATTGTAAAGCCTCAATACAGTGAAATTGCAGACAATTTTTCCGCCCTGAAGATTCTACCAAATCCTTCACGATTTGGAGCCTTTAATTCCAGTTTTGCTTACTTTAAACTGAATGGAATTTTTGTACCAAATTAGGACAGCTAAGCCCTTCCACGCAGAAAACTACTGAGCTCACTGGATATTTTTCTGTCACGGTGCCAAACCATAGAGCAATCATGCTGAGGATATGGATGGAAGAAAGGTTACCCTGCACAGTAATTCCATATAGGAATCACTATTGATTACAGAGAGGATACTTTATGGGTAGTGGTAAATTATGAGGTTTCTCTTGTAAGTGAGAACATTGATTTACATGAGTAATGCAAAGGCTTACACGTAAGCTGAACTCAGACTTTAACTGTCAGCCATAACACATCTATTTATACCACAGATCTGTGCTTAGCCACTTATATTTAATTATAATCAGTTGCGGTGCCTCCATTTTCTGTGTTTACTCAGAGAATCAAATTTCTGAGGTCAAATACAATGACAGTTGTTCTGTAGTTATTTGAAGACATGGTTAGTTGTACATTCTGCATGTATCTGAGGACAGAATTTCTGGAGAAGAAAGAATGGGTACAATTCGTCAGTCTTTCCTTGTGTAAATAAAATTTCACACACATCAGTTTTAGTCAGGGCGTTTCTGTGCCGCACAACACAGTGCTGTGGAGAGATAGCCAAAGCAGCTCCAGAGGAGCCAGCTTGGGTAACTGGAAGCAGTTTAATCACATTGCTTAATGCTGTACATTAATTCACCCTGGTTTTTAGCAAAGTAAATTAGCTTTGGCAAAGCACTGCACAAATAGGCTAGTCTGCTTCCAACCCATGAGCCAGCTTTGGCACCAATTTCTACATCATACTTATTGTGCAGTATAGCATATCTAGCAGGAGATGCAAAGGACTGCTTGCATAAAAATTTGCAGATCTGGATCCTCAATTTTATTCTGCATTTGTCGTTGTAATGGTACAAAACTTTTATTAACTCTTAAATGTCACTGTTTAAAATTTAGTGGTGCTACTGAACCAAAATATTAAAATAATAAAATACCATTATAAAGTAATCACTAAAACATATCATTTTGGGCTTACCATGCTTATATATGCTTGTATTTATTTGACAGCAATAGCAAACTGCTAACTGGTAGTAGATTTCTTCAGAATCTTAGGCCCAATTGCTTCTGACCCTAGTACACAAAGACTATCCTTATTTCCAGTGTGAAAGGTTTTACCAAAATCAAAATAAATCACAAATCTTTTACAATGAAATCTCAGCAGAAAATTGTCATTAATATAACCAAACTATGCTTTAGAATGTCACGGGTACTAGATTTTATGAAAGAGTCTGGTAAAATCAAGTTTAACTGTTTGCTGTCTGACAGTATTGTTGATGGACGAAATTTTTCAGCCCATGAAATCGATGGCAGAAATCTATTGAGGACAATGGGAGCAGATACTAAAGTCTTGCCAGGTACGATTTTCCAGTAGGGATAGAAACTCCTTTAATCCCTGAGAAATTAGTTCAGACTATCCAGTGTGGCTGTCTTTTGGCATCATAATCAGCAACCTTTTCAATAGCAAAGCAATAGATACTAACTTGATATTCCAGGAAAAATTATGTTCAAACTATTCAGTGTTATTTTTCCCAAATCCAAACAGAGCACATGTGCATGCATGCATTCTGAAAAAGTGGCCTACTTCATCCCCAAAATTTTACATCCAGGGTTGAAGGCTTGTTGGAAATCAACAGCTGTTGTAATAAACTGAAATATTAATTTATGCATAAATTGGATGCAAAAAGAATAGAGGCTTTTTAAAAATAGATAGTTTTTATCTCTTCCTCTGCTTGAGCTAAAAATTAAATGAAGATATAACAGCTAGATGCAACTTTCTACAATAACTAACTACCAAAATGTGGGACAGCTTCAGATCCTCCAGAACAACCTTAATGATTATAAATTTCAACTAAAATGCTTGAATTTATACAGTTATTACCAGAAGATGAAATGGAAAAAATCAGAGGAAAAATGTACCCATATGGAGGACTCTAATATCCATGGCACAGATCTTGAGAATAATACCAGAAAATTGGCTGAATTAACTGTATCAGAATGTACACTATGCAAGAAGACATGTATATGCAACACGCAGCTCAGCTTCTCTCAATAAAAATAATACTTATAAAAAGGCAACTTTCCCCCCTAATTCGAAGTTCTACTGTAATTATATTCGGAATTGAGTTATAATCCCTACTCTTATCCACACAGGACTTCTTTTTCATCAAAGTTGAGTGAAGATGTCACTATCATGAAATATATTCTACATACTTGAGAGAGAGTTGCGCTTTTTTTATTTTGTTGTGTTTAATAGCTCACACAATACAATCGCTATGACACTGAAATTTAGAGAAATAAATTATTTTTCTACCAGGCACTGGATTAGTGCTCAACCTTGCAACATCCAACTGTTGCTCCACATTAATTTTACAGCCAGTTGTTGCTCAGACCCTTTAGCGATTTGGCTTTATTCTGATCTCCGCTCCTCTCACAATTTCACATTTTCCCATATAATATTACCGTACCACCATAAATGATAGAAGCAGTCTCTTCAAAACCAGTGATTGCTCCAAGGTGCTTGAATTTCTGCCTTAAAATGACCTACAAAGAAGAGAAAATGCCCTGATGTCAATCTTGGCTTTATTTCTGATTATATAACGGGGGAAAAACAATTTGGATTTTTTTTATTATTTTTATGTTTCTTTTCATAAAAACTGTGCAGGGAATTACACAGAATTACTATTGGTGACTGCTGAAGTAGTGAAATGGGACTATCACAGTAATAACTGGAAGCTGAATACCTGAAAAAAAAAAGGATTTTAAATTCTCTTTAACTATGTAGTGTCTTTTGCATGTTTTGTATTAGCACCTACTGTCAGAATCCAGTCTTCAGGAAACAGCAAAACTCTTTTTCCTGATTAATATCACCAAGTTACCATCCAAAATACTTTCCACCAATACCTCTCATTTTTCCTTTAGGAAAAGAAATCCATCAATGGAGACTACTTATGACATTCTACTTCTAATTTTAAAACATCTGCTTTTCACGCTCCCACCCCAAAACAAACAGCCCGATCCTTTCTCCCTTTTTCCCCTTGAAAAAGGAGGCCGTTTTTAGAAACCACTAGGAAAGCAAAAGGCATTTGGGCATGTCAGTAGCATTCACTTGTGAAGGGTTTACGTTTGAAAGCTAAAAATGCTGTCTTCAATCACTGTACAAGACACACTGCTCAAGTTATTTCAAATGTCTAACACCACAGGCTAAACATATAACTAACAATAGCTGTAGCTGGCAATTTTTCGTCCCACATTTTAAAATAACTTTCAATTTTTTGTTTTACTAGCCAGAAAGTCAAAATCTTTTCTAAATTGCAAAGGTGAAAAGTGGTTCTGGATACCCCTGACTTAGAGTAAGCTGCTCTAATTTGCAGGGTTACCACTTTGTCCATTCCACTTCGCGCACACTATTTTTGATAAATATTCTGTCATTTTTATTTTGTTTTGTTTTGTTTTAATTGAATCTCTACTACTTTGGAGAAAAAAAATATCACTGTTAAAGTTCCACTAATTTTTATAATATAAATTAGAATGCCTGATTTACACTGAAGCCTCAAAAGGCTTCTGTATCTTTCTGATGGTTGTACAGAAACTGTGTTAACTTTGTAGTTATAATCCACTCATAAAACTAATTCAACCAACCAATGAGCAAGTTTTAAAAGACATTATGTAGCTTCTATAAACACTGAATTGCTATACTGTCAGAATAATTCATTAGTTCTCAAAAAAACATTTTATATAAACATCAAAGTGCATAGATATTATTTCTCCCTGGAAGAATATAAGCAAGATATAAATGTTTTATACAGGGAAGAATCAATGAGAAATATAAAGATAATCAGCCATTAATTCTTTCTGTGTGTAAGGGTTTGTACCGGTACGTGAACTAATAATGGTGGCTATGGGAATCAATACTCCTCTACAGGAGGAGTGACTCCTCGTGTAGAAGTCAGCATTTTAAAACAGTTCAGATTAATTAGTACACTTAAATAACTCTACTCAAGAATATCTTTCTCTGAAGCTTTTTCTTTCAGTGTTATTTTTTGCACATATTTTAATAGCAGAAATTTCAAGACAACATATTACATGAAGAGGGAATTGAGGTTGAAGATGCAGATAGATAATGTAGGAATTAAAAAGAAAAATCCTTGAATGTAATTATCTCCCACTGAAGTATAACAAACCCAGGAAACCCAACCTAAATTTAACTAAAAAGATATCCCATCATGTTAAAGCCCCTGATAACCTGACCTATATCTTGTTCTGATGCCATAAAGAAACCATATGAATGAATTTAGTGCTTCTTTCGAAATCACAGTCTTCTAACCTGGTACTCCAAATATTATTATGGCACAACACAGTTACCTGGTTATTACACCATGCTGATTATTTCTTCCAAATTATACTCAGAAATATTCAAAAAACCTGGGCAGTAGTAAACAGAAATGAAAAAAAAAGGGAACAAACAACCACCTATGAATAGAGGGAAGCACAGTACAGTAACACAGTTCATATTCTCAAATGTTTTATTTTTTTACTGATAAAAACTTATGAAATCATATTCAGTCTTGGATTGTAAACCATGATTCCCATCTGGAAGCCATTACTTAAAAAGAACTGCAGAATCTCTGTTATCATCATCGTTTGCAAAATAACTATCCAGATATTGCTAATCTATAACTTATTAACCAAAATATTGTCCTGCTTTATTTTCTTTGAAGACTTCTGAACTGTCTCTTTGCCAGACACCCATGCACAACATCGCATACCTCTTTGTCCCTTGTATTGAGTCCCATTTGAAAAATTGTCTTTTCTATTTTTTAATTTCTAGGGCCAAGATAGTGTCCAATCTTTAAAAAAAAAACTCACTTCAGATCATTTGGCATTTTTTGAAGCGCATTTGCTCAGAAAACAAGAAGTAAGTAGGAGAACACAACACAGACATCAGAGACTCAGTGAAAAATGAGTCGTCATTTGCTTTCTAAGGATTAGGTTTTGAACATTGTCTTCCATAAAATCATGCTTAAAGAAAAGACATCAACAGATTCATCATGTCCTGTCCCTCTTTTTACATTCTCTTGTAGGTCACTTCTTGAGCTGAAACTCTGCCTTTCCACAAAACACTCCTCCCTAATTGAAAAAAAAAAACCAACTACAAACTAACAACGGATTACAAGAATTTAAGATGTGTAACAACTCTAGGCACCTAGATATTGCATTTGTACTGATATGAAGTGAAATAATGCAGCACAACTGGATTTTTTATTTCTCTAGGTAAGCCCTTTTCACCAAAACACCAGGACTTTTCTTTGTTTTGTGAATGCAAAAAAAAAGAGTAAAATTTGCAACAAAAGCAAGCTAATGAACAGTAAAAGGAAATTGACAAGTATTATCTCTTTTTGTCCTGATTTTCAACTTGTCTGATGAGCTGCCCATGAAGCTGATCGGCTACACTGCCATTTAACAGAAGTAATCGCTGGTATTATTTACTTTGAATGGCTTTTTTATTTTATGTAAGCCTCTACACCTGTTTTTTACAACTAGTATTACTGTTCTACTTTAGCAGTAACAATCTACACCCTATTCTACAATGATGTGAGGAAAAATACACAAGAAAAATTGCTTACATATTCTGGCTGCAACTTTGAGACTGTAAAAAAAATTTCCAATTGCCCTTCTCTCCATGATAACAAATTCTTCATATTCCCCATTTCTCTGTGCCAGTTACAGATGATCTAATTTTGACTACTCAGGCAAGCATTTCACCTACTGTTTTTTAAAATGCCTTTTAGTTTAAAAATGTAAAAATAACAAAACCATAACATGCTAATTTATAGAATTAACCAAACATGGTGCAAATGCCATCTCTGGGTGGACTCGGTTCCTGAGAAAGATGCTTTTGAGAGTACCTTATGACTTTATTGCCTGGAAGATTTTGCATGCTGATTTTGAGTCATCATGAGAATGCTTCCATAATTCTTTAAGTGATTACTTAACCCTTTAGCTTTCAGACAAAATTTTCTAAGATATCTATTTATACACTTGTGCTGAGAGATATTAATAGGATTGATCAATCAAATCTGGTAAAAGCAAAAGATGGTATTAAACATCCTTCAATCTGGCTAAGTGAAAGAGTTCCTTATTTTTAAAGTGCTTCAATAAGTGCTTATTTTTTAGTGATAGCTGATGTAAGATGACATGACTTCTTGTCATCCAGCAAGACAAGCCTGAACACAAGCAGCAGAATCACCCAGAGCATAGCTACCAATGCAACAACTGCAGTAATGACTTGCTACAGCCAATATGTGCCTGAAAACATGCAAAGGACTTCAGAGCACAGAGACTATGAGCAGACAGCAGGAACAGAAATAGTTCATATCATCACAGGGAAATGAGTGAAGAGTTTTGGCACTGAAGAATGCAGTTTCCAGAACCCAGTGAGGTGTAGGGCAGACATGGCAGAGTGTGAACAGGCACCACCTGGAAGTCCATGCACTCACAGACTCTGTGGGTTAGGGTCCCTCACCTCCTCATTTGACTTGAAGGTCAGGGAAAAAATTAATGAGCAGGAAAAGCAATGAGATCTGATTTCTTACAGAATTACGTGCTTTGTCCCTCAATCACCTGCTGTCCACCTTCTCTATAAAACACCTACTGGGCAAGGCTGAGGTTACTCATGTTTTTATCATCCATCACGGTATGAACAAAACAGTTGGCTGACTGCTTGCTACAGATCATCGTTTGTGGTTCATAGGTCTTCCTTTACCTCAGCAAGGGCATTAATTTTGCCTTCCCCTCCATTCAACTACCTCAGGTTTTAGAAAACTTGTAGGAGCTTAATTATTTCCAAGACCACAACCCTCTGTGAAATGTGGTTCAAATTTGCTGTCAGGCTCAAAAATAACTTTGGAGAGAGGAAGACAATGGGGATCAAGTGATAGAGTCTGTGTGCTATAAACAAATATTTTTTTTCTTTAGAAAAGGGCAAACTCCAACAGTATATGCTTAAATCCTGCAGAAAGCTACAAACTCATCAGCTGAAAATAAAAGTAATGGATTAAAAACTGTGTGTATTATTCAACTGCAAGGTGACAACGATCCCTAATATGATCTGGAAAACAAATCTAATCCTAGAATGTAGCAGTAGAGGAACTTCCAAAGGAGATGACGACTATTAATGCCCTTGTAAAGGGCCTTGATGAAATGTCTTTAGAAATAGCGTCAAATCTATTTAAGAAAAACAAGCTTGGACTGGAACACAGGCAAATAAGGGATACTAAGATGGTAAGAGAAATTAAGAACTTGCAGGCTGAGACTAGAGGAATTAAACTTGTTTAGTCTAGCAAAGTGAAGTCTAAGAGAAAATACTCTAATTCAGGAGCTGGGTGTAAAATCTAAGGAGGAAAAGTAGCCATTGAAACTACGGTAAAGGACAAGTGTTGGTGCAAGAACAAATAGACACAAACCAGTCACACAAATTGAGGTTAGAAATTAAACCAGATGGTTTCTAGTCTTCAGAAGCGTTAGAGCAGTCTTCATATGAGTACAGCTGAGCTACAAACTCAGTAGTCACCCACCCTAAAAGAGAAAGGGCAAAAGCACCTCCAACCTCTAGACCATCCACAGCCCTTCAGCTTCTAATACCAGATCCCAGCCGCATTCCTCGCTGCTGGCTTGCAGGAACTGTTCTGCTTTTTCATTTTTTGACTTATCTGTCCCCACAGGAAGTTCCACCAGTAACTAAGCCTAAGCTAGTTAGCAAAGCTCCTTTTATGGAGCTTTATACTCTTTGGAGATGCATTCTCTTTGAGGGCAAATCATGCCATTTATCTTTGCCACCGAAATATCTTTCCTTCTTGCTGTTCAGTGGAACAGAGTGATCTCATTTAGGAATTCTATTTCTTACTCCACCGACTTCTTGCTTAAAATACTCAGCTTTGTGTGAAAACTTTCACTCCCCACCACCCATGGTGGAGATACTTTTACTCCCTTTCACATTTTGCTGTTTGCACCTTCTGCCCATCAAATTCAACTTTTTAATGGTCATTATTTCAGCAAAAAGAAGAGATTTAATCCTTTCTGGAAATGCCTTCATGCATGGTATTCCATAAAGAAAAGAAATTCCATTAAGCCTTTACCCAGGCTTTTTACTAAAAGTGCTCTTTCGTTTTCACCTCACCAAATGATTCATTTTCTATCTCCTCCAAGTTATGCATTGAAACAAGAAAAGTCAAGGCTATTCTTAAGTCATTATTGTGTAGACTGCATGTACTTATCCATAGTCACTGCCTGAAAATTTCAGTGAGTAAAAAGTATATGGACAATCATCTCAATGAAAATAATGTATTAATCCCACATTGTTATTCTTTGAGATACATCCCACATACATTCCATGACCTTCCTCATCATTAGAGGTTTCTTACACAGCTGAGCTCTCCATTGGTCAAATAACTCTTGACTGAATTAACTCTATGTTGTTGGGACAGATGGTTACTTCTGTTGGACTGTCCTTGAAAGGATCATTTTCGTAAGCCTTTGGAAGGATATATACACTTGAAAGCTGAACATAACTTCCTAAGCCCAGCTAGTATGTGACATGTAACCATTCCTTCCTAGGTCAAATCTAAACCCATTTTTATCATTTGATGGATATTTGGGCAGAACCCCGAGAATGAAACTGGGGGGGATTCATGGGTGAGAAGGGAAGTCAGGGAAAACAGTTCTTATCTGCCCAGTGGTACAAAAGAGGAGACAGGCAGGTGGGAGTGGAGTAGCAGCTTTGTAACTTAAAAGTTTATCCAGAGAGATAGCTCTTTCACATTATGGACCAAGAATATGACTGTGGAAATATTAATAACTTCCACTCTGTTTGGGGCGCTTTATTTTAATGTTTTACCCTCATTAGGCACTTTATAATAAATGCCTTTATAATGAATAAAAGGACTTTATTTATTGGCACAGTCCATACATATTTTCTTCTTTCAAGAAACACTAATTCCATATTACATTTTCTTTAACAAAAGCATTTCAAGCATCACCTGACACACTGCCTCGAGAACTAAAAGTATCCAATGTTAACCTTATTAATTAAAGTTGTTTTCTTGTAATGACTGAAAACTAGTCATTCAAACTAAAAAGAATTCAGTGGTCTTCATTTAATCTCTGGTAGAAAGTAACTCTATTCAACTACATTATTTAATTCCCCACCAAATATACAGCCCCTCATACCTTCTCATGAGGAATGCCCTACCCTTTCAGCAGCAGCTTCCCTCCCTCCACAGGCCACCCCCAGCCACCATGCCCACAAGAAGGCAGATTTAGATTAGATATTAGGAAGAAATTTTTCACTATGAGGGTGGCGAGACACTGGAACAGGTTGCCCAGAGAAGTGTGGATGCCCCATCCCTGGAAGTGTTCAAGGCCAGGCTGGATGGGCTTTGAGCAGCCTGGTCCATGGGAGGTGTCCCTGCCCATGGCAGGGGGGTGGAACTAGATGATATTTAAGGTCCCTTCTAACCCGAACTATTCTAGGATTCTGTGATTCCATGCCTCCCGAGTAGCACCAACAGCCTCACACCTCACCCCTCGCCTGGCTCCCAGCCTCCTTTCCCAAGCCAGAAACGTGTGTTTTCCACAGCGCAAGCCCTGCTAAGGTGCCGCTACCTCAGCACCACCGCATTTTGAGGGACACTGTGGGCGGGCAGCGGCTGCAGCAGCAGCCACTCCTCGCACTCATCCTCCTGCTCCCCGGGGCTCCCCTCAGGGTTTGCGCCCCGGGGCACACCTCGGCGGCCTGCACCCGCGGCCACCACCAGGCCGCACGTCCGAGGGGGCGGCAGCCCGGCGGCAATGGCCCTGCCCCGCCGCCGGGCGCCGCTTGTGTTTACCCGCTTGCCCCGGTAACGGCTGCCGCCGGGCCCCGTCCCCATAGCAACGCCGCCGGCCTCGGCCGCGGCCCGAGCGGCGATGGTGGGGTCCGGCGCGGCTTTCCCGGGGCAAGGTATGGGGGCGAGCGGTGAGGGGCGTCCATCCGCCCGGCTCCTTGCGCTCCTCGGGGGCTCCACGCTGCCGCCGGGCTCCGGGATCCCTCCCGCCTCCTACAGCAGCCCTCACCCAAGGCTCTGCCCGCCCCGGCCGCGCCGCGGAGCGGAGCGCGGGTGGGCCGGCGCCATGGCGGGCGCCGCCGGCTCCCCTCAGGGGCGGGGGCTCTCGCCTCGGGGGCTCTCGGCCGCTCCAGGCTTCACGGGCGGGTGTGACACCCCCTTTTACCGCCTTTGAAAGGAAACGTCTGGGGAGTGTCATCGTTGGGGGTTGTATGTGTCTCTCCCCTGCAAGTACGGTTTGTAGCTGTGGCATCGACTTCACAAGGAGAACCCGAGAAAGAGCCTTTTGTTACAGCCGTAACAGAGGCCTAACGCTGTCAGCTCACTGAGTTTCTAACCGCAACAGGAATTAATTAATCAAGATGAAGAAAACAGTGTTTTCACCAGACTCCCCTGTTTCTTTAAAAGTATTTGTGAGTTTTCTTCTTCAATTCCCCCTTCCCTACTTTGGGGAGTTAAAAAAATCTGGTCATTCCTAGATAAGTTTATTTCAAATTATAGCATCCACAGCGTGTTTCATGTATAATTTGAGGGCTAAAACTGGTCTTTCTCTGACCGTTTCTTTGCTGAGGTGGTGTACATCTTTGATACTAGCGGAGGCCATGGGAGCAGCATTGGCAAGAGCAGCTCAGTGGACTGCTGCTGGTCCTGGAACTGGCACACTTGAAATCACCCCTTTGAACGAATCTCTTTTAAATCAAATTACTAAGTTTGTGGAGGACTTCAGCACTAGACATCCTCGGGAAGCGGCGTTTGTCTTCAGAGAGCCCCTTGAGTGGAAAACGCAATTGGGCTGTTCAGTATTTGGAGAGGGTTATGAGATTAGGTAAGTATGAACTGCAGTGTGTTTTGAAATGTTGAACATGAACTACAAAGCAAGGCTGTGTTCATTTAGCATAAAGAAAGCTGTAGTGTGTTTGGGAGACTGAAATGGGTAATCTTTTTACTGATATGTATTGAAAGTTTTGAGTTAAAATTTGTAGGATTTTTGAGAGTTTATTTTACCTTGGTTGTGATACAGACCTGTTTAGTTAGTGATTTATACAACTTGCACTGCCTATTCCTAAGCCTTTTTGCTACATGCCTTTAACAATGGTTAACTCCGAGATTTCTGTTAATGTTAGGAGTGGCTCCTGTGTAGTGAGTTGACCTTGGCTGACCACGAGGTGCCCACTGAGCCGCTCTGTCACTCACCCTCCTCAACTAGAAAGGGGGAGAAAAATATGACAAAAGGCTCATGGGTCGAGATAAGGACAGGGAGATCACTCATACATTACTGCCACAGGCAAAACAGACAACTCGTGGAAATTAATTTATTGCCAATCGAAAGTCAGAATAGGATAGTAAGAAATAGAAACAATCTTAAAACACCTTCGCCCCACCTCTCTCTTCTTCCTGAGCTCAACTTTGCTCCCAATTTTCTCTACCTCCTCCCCCTTGAGGGGCACAAGGGGAAGGGGAATGAGGGCTGCAGGCAGTTCATTACGCATTGTCTCTGATGCTTCTTCCTCCTCACACATTTCCCCTGCTCCAGCATGGGGTCCCACCCACAGGAGACAATCCTCCACGAACTTCTTCAACATGTGTCCTTCCCACAGACTGCAGTTCTTCATGGACTGCTGCAGCATGGGTCCTTTCTGTGGATTGCAGTCCTTCAGGAACAGACTGCTCCAGCCTGGGTCCCCCATGGCATCACAAGACCTGCCAGAAGATTTGCTCTAGCGTGGGCTCCTCTCCTTAGGGTCACAGGTCCTGCCAGGAGCCTGCTCCAGCACAGGCTCTCCATGGGGTCACAGCCTCCTTTGAGCGCATCCATCTGCTGAATAAATTGGATAAATTGGTTTAAAGAAATTGTATATGTTTTATCATGTGAAGCTTGAATAACATTCAAGATTCTTCTCAAAAATTTGCTGTTCATTTAAATTCTTATTTTAAAAAGGTATAATTTATTTTTTCTAGTGAAGCAACTGTTCAGTCTGAAGCCAAAGGCAAAGATGGCAAACCATTGCTTCTCCTCACGGCATCAACTCTCAGAGTTCGCAGTTTTGACCAGCTGTCCCGTTTGCTACAAATTGCTATGGAAAAAAAGTTAAAGGAAGCACAGGCATGCCTTGAAGGTTTCCTTTCTTCTTTTTTTTTCATCTTTCCTCTCTCTTAAAAAGTATGTCTTCTTCAATTCATGTTTGTGAAACGTGAAGAAAGGCACGTCTTCATTTTAAGTATATGAGAAAGTGCTGATTCATGAAGGTGGCTAAATGTGTTGATCCAGAAGTTTCTATTTCTTCTTTGATTTTCACAGAAATCAGTAACAGAGAAATCTGGAATAAAGTTAAAATAAAACCGTTGCATCTCCCGTACAAATTCATGTATGCTGAGTAATACCCCGGCTATTGTGACAGACAGTAGGTTTAGATTTCTGGAAAAAAAATGTCTAATTGGAGGCTAATAGCAGGTTTTCCTATGTTTGCAGTTTAATCCTCTTTTAAAATGTTACATCCTTAAAAAAAACAGCCAAAGAAAAACTTACATGCTTAAGACATTCTTTTTACATGGTTCACAGTGAGCACTTCCAGGTCCTTTTCACGATGGCTTTTAAAATATAAGTACAAGTACTTTAACTGTGTCATATTCAAGTCCTAGATTTTCAAACTGAGAAGAAGACCATTGATACGCTAAACTGGATATTCTCCTCTCACTGGAGGCAGAAGAGATTAGTAAGGTTCTTTGGTAATATTAGCAGAAATTGCATCTGCAATACTAAAATATAAATGCTCTTACTGTATCAAACTTCAGACCCATCTAATCCAGGGTCCTGTCACAGACAGCGATCAATCATAAATTATAGGGAAGAATAACATGGGCAGGATATCATGCAGAGGCATTCACAGATGCATGAGACTTCATTTGCAGGAACAAAGCAAAATGTTTATGTAAAACCCATTGACATGTAGTTATGTCACTGTTTACCAAATAGAACAGCTGGCATAGCTGAGGAAGTAATGGGGCCATTGGGAACGTTGCTAGAAAATTTTAAAGATATTCTTTAACATGAAATCGTATTTCCAAAATTATCAATTTTCACTGAGTTAAACCCGTTGATTTCCTGTTTTGGTGATCGGCCAGGCATACTTTCTGGAAAGGGGGCTGTTGATAAAGGGAAGTAGTTAATATTCACCTCTTGACTGAATGAATTTTAATCTTTGTTGTGAAAAGCAGTTTTTTTGTTATGAAAAATTTCTTTTTAGTCTTAATGCTTTCATACTTTTAAAAGAGCATTTCAAATTAAAACAGGGGATATGAAAGAATACACCATACAGTAATATTTGATGAATAACTATGAACATTATTAAAGTTCTTATTGTAAATTAATATATCAAAATTATTCAGCAATTGAGATAAAAAGTGTTTGTCTTGTCTAATAATTTTTAACATTGTATCACATTATGTGATTCTATTTTCTGTTTACAGCTAACAGAGACCCTATAGTGAAAATTCTCGGCCCTGAATATGGGACTGTTGAAGGAGAAGATATGTCCATGTTGTATTTACTTGACAAAGTGAAAAAAGATGATGACCCTGAAACAGAGACGAAAATGAAAATCATTCTTCTTCTTCATCAGCTGGATTTGCAACTGCTTAATAGTTCTTTGAAACACATTTCACAGTAAGTGCTTTTCAAATGGGAGCTAAGCATGCCAGCCAGTGCATTTTTTTGTTTTATTGTTAAATCAGATTGGTTTCACCCCACAACATGTGCTTTTGGTGTGACATAAAGAAATTTCCTGAAATAACTTTCACTGTTCACTAAGTTATTGAAAAAACATTTTCTTCTGAAGATTTTGCTTTAGGTGTGGGTATGCAAGTGTGTGCCTGTGATTGTGGGTTTATTATTGCATATGTTTTGCGTTTTGGTAGTAAATTGAAGTCATTTGTACAAACAACTATGTTACAGTTAAGTATTTTCAAGGAAATGTTTATTTCTTCATGGAAGCATATTAAGTATTACATTGAGTCTGTTTCATAGTTACAAGAACTTCATACTAGCTATGGAAGTAAAATTTCACAAACAGATAATATTAAGAAAAACAATGGAAGATGACCCATTTCCAGATTTTTGTTGCTACTATTAAGACTCAATGTAAAAGAAAAAAATCATGTAATATTCTCTTTTCATTTCTCTGAGTACATCCTTTTGATGAATACATTTTGGACCATTTTCTATTAATTGCAGAGATGTAAGACTAAATCCAGCTGCTGTAAATAATGAAGTGAATCTTCTCAAGAATGTCTCTGGGAAAGGAGAAGATACAGTACTGGAATCACTGGAGTATACATCAGGTCCAGATCTGATCATATCTGATGTTTATATATATGCTTATTAAAGTACTTGACTTCTGTTTGGAATTTGCTAAAATAATTTCAGCAATGTATTTCAAGTGTTTATTCCTACTTTAAGGTTATGCAGTAAAATAAAATGTATTTCCATATATGGAATGCTTTTCTTCTTAAGCCTTTAGTTATAGAAATAATCTCCAATCATATGAATATCTTCAGAGGAAGCAAAGGAAGTAAACTGACTGCCTGATCCTGAAAAGTACTAAGCACTGTGCAGTTCTTAGTTAGATCAGGGCACGGGTCACAGAACTTTGCATGGTTAGTTCCTAACTGAATATGAATTCTTAAGAGTAAGGTACTGTTTGAGGAATTTTATTTGTATACATGTTATATTAATCATCAAACAAAACTATTAAAAATACTTTAAAACTGGATGAAAACACTAATGCTAATTGGTTACAGATTACACGTTCTCTAATGGATGCCGAGCTCCTCCCTGGAGACAAGTGCATGGAGAAATTTGTTACTTAGTCATCAAACCACATGACACTGATCCTTTGTATATCACTTGCAGCACAGCAGGAGTGTTTTTAAATGGGGTAAGTAATAATAAAGGGTTCCATGGAGTAATGAATATTTTTATGTGCCAAAATCAAAAATCGTCAGGTTTAGAGTAGTAGTGTTGAGGCTGTAAAACCTGCAGAGTTAGTTTATTGGTACAGAAGGAGAAGACACAGTCGTAAATGTGTGCTAGTTTTCCCATATGTTTTGAGTACTTTTCCTATAAGTTTTATACTAGGAGTGTATTCTGCAGTTTTTGCTAACAGTGTTTGTTTAGTCTTTAAACATGACCTAACAGTCCGTCACATTACTCCTATTTAAAGGTACAGTGAGACTAGATGCCTCTTCAGTGCCTCATTGCTCTTGAGCTGAGGTGTAATATTATCGTGTGTGGCTAACAGAGCTTCCTTTTGTCTTTTTATAAATGTTAAGCAGTTCTTTCTCCTTTCAGTGGAAGCTTTTTAGAAATTATCTCTTCTCTTCTTCTTTTCCTTTTGGGACCTCTTTGCTTACAGATAGGTTTTATTTAGGCATGATAGTCCCTTAGGTGTGTTAAGCAGTGGCCAGAGCTCTTGCATTCATTTCGAAGGGAGGCTGGTGTCGGTCAGGCATAACTCCACAAATTGATTTCCTAACAGTTAAAAAATCCAGGGAAATTTTGACTTAGCATGTTTTTAATGGATGAAGCTCATGAAGCTTAGGCTAGTAAGGTCACATTATCTTCTGATCCTTTTAGACATCTGCCATAGTGCACTGGAAGCTCATTTTTCCTTGGTTGTTTTCCATAAGCCATAAATTCTTTTCAGTGGATCTTTTCAGTGGAACTATACACAATTAACTTATAGTAACTACTTGCAGAATTCTATGTAAGATCTTGGTTATCTGTTGGGATCCATGGAGATGATCCATGCATCTTTACAAAGCATTACTGAAGTCTGATGAACTCTGCTGAGCATGAGACTTTTGTACCTATTACATTACATTATGATTTCTGTGCTCTTTAGCAGTATTTTATGATGCAGATTAAATTACCTGTGTGAGGCAATACTATTAATAATTTTAAATTTATTCTTTCTTTAAGGGTCAGCTAAAGGGTAAAGATGACATTGACTATGAAAGAAAAAGTGATGTATATAAAGACATTGTCACATTTTTAAGGGAGAGATCACCTAGATTTGTAGAAAATATAAGTAAACAGGTATGTATTTACTGATACTGGTGTATATTTGTAGAAGCATACATTGTACATTGGTAAGAATTACATTATAAATCTGACTGTTTATGTTCTTTATCAAAGATAAATCTGATTAAATGAAGAATTTAAAGACTCTGAAATGCATTTATTATTTTTCTTTGGATTTGTTTTGGTTTCTACTAAATATGTTCCTTTCGTAAATAACAAATAATACCTTATTTCATGTATTGTTCTATCATACCTTATTATGAGGTTTGATCTAATTTTATGAGGTTTGATTCTAATTTTACATTAAAAGTTCTGCTCGTCCTCTGGTGTTACTCTTTACGGAGCACTGGAAATGTTAAAGCAGGAAAATATGATATCCTTACGGAAAAGGTCAACTTTTTATGACACTGTTTTTCTGTGAAAAAAAACACTTAACTTTTTATCATCTTCATTCTTTGTAACCCAAATAGAAATAACGGCCCAACTTTTTTACGAGAACTGCCTGATTTAAATATCAGAGCTGAGAGTTAAGCATCCAGCTTGCACACTGTCTGTTGCTTCAGCCACTGTAAAATGCAAGTGTTTTGTCTTTTATTTAGAGTTCTATATTAGCTAGATTCACACAGCACCACTCCAATTCTATTTGCTTCATCATTCCTGATAAAACCTCTTTTTTCAGATTTCTAGTGTGGTTATCATAGATTAATAACTTGGTGGGAAAATTCATTACAAGCTAAAACCTGTCAAAAGTTTTATTGTGGTTATTTATATGCAACTTTAATTATTGCAGGAAGGAAATCATTAACATGGAAATTTTCTTATCCTTTAGTTCTGATTTTCTGGGATGTAGGCCTGATATTTATGGTTTTGTGAGATATAGATATTTGACAGTTCTGAAAGAACAGAGTATTTCAAGATGTACAAAAATACAGTAGCTTATATCAACACTAACGGAATTAAATTTGAAGTTGTGTTGTTTGAAAGTGCAATAAGTTACAAAATGTGCTTTATTTATCCCATATGTACGTATTATTTTAATATGGTATCTACATATTGGTTTACATTTCATAAAAGTGACAATATATGAATGTTTTAGACATAATTACTGGTTTAAAGTATTTTGGAAGTGATTTGGCTTCATTTGATGGTAATGAAAGGGAAAATATGGTAGTATTTTAATAATTTTCACATGTCTGTTCCTAAATGTAAATACAGATTAATGTTAATATTGATAATAGAGATAATAGACCTTTCTTTACTGGTTTTCTGCTCTTACAAAGATACTGTAGCCACTGAAGAAATGTGTACACTTATTAAATAAGAGTAAATAAATGGAATTTATCCTATTTTCCTTCAATTGTCATATAAATCACTTATTCAGTATTCCCTGACTGTGTAAATAAGTTTATGCTGAAGTGTATAAATTATACCATTTTAATGACTTAGGAATATCATATCATATTGCCTTGCTGAAGACTAGTATTTAAACAAGTTAATACTGTGGAGCTGCAGAGTATATGTATTTGAGGGAGAATCTTCTCTAGAACTCTGAAAAGCAGAGAAAAGCTATATTTCCAAGGTTGACTACATGAAATAAACTGTGATGGAAATAGTTTTGATTTATTTTCTGAGGAGAGGACAGCTTCAAAAAGCTCGTTACTTACACATATATTACAGACGCAATTAACTTCTATAATATCTTCTTGGCTTTGTTTAAGCTAACATTTAGAATCATGTTGGCATATGGTGCTATAGGAAACATACTTTTAAACGTGTGCTTAGCTGGTCAAGCTACAGCATTAATTCCCCTGTGATTTGTCTAGTTTATCATGTGTTAAATTGTCTTGTCTAGAATATGTTTTCAGAATGAGAGATTTAGCATGAGTTGGTTTATGCTGAGACAGTTGAGTCAGCAAGCCTGGAACAGCCGATTCACATCAAGGACCAGTCAGAAACAGACCATACTGTGCCAGTCTCCCTAAAACTGCCTTGAATCAGATACGTAAAGGAATGTCTTCACCTAGCTGATAGTGACAGCTGCAATAATAATAAGTAACAATTGTATGCTGTCTTTCCTGTAAAAATTGAATGCGTTCCAATAGAGAATAAGAGTTGACAAGAGTCCTTTCTGTACTGGATATTTTTGATCAGCCATGGTACTAGACACAGACAGCTGAAGGACTGGTAGGTGCCACTCATCTCCATTTTTGTATGTGATTTGTTCAGCAGTGTTTTGTCCTGAGAGACAGAAGATGAAAAAACTGAAATGGAATGTGTTTATATTAATTGTAAGCTATGTCAAATTAAATTACTTGGAACTGAAGTCTAGCAGTTTATCATAGCCTACTTTCAGGTTTATGTTCATTATTTTTTGTGGGAATTTTTTGCAAATCCTTTATGCAGGGAAATAGTTTTTATATAAATGATCCATTGAAAGCAGAATGACTGACTTTGCAATTCTAGATCTTAAAACTCATTTAGAATTAGGTTCTATAAAAGTGCTTGTGTCACAAATTATTTAAGACATTAGAAATTAAACACCACCCAACACTCAAGTATGTTCAGGAAGTTCCAAATTTAGCTATTTCATTTATTTCAAAAGCTTTAATTTGCACACAGTAACAGCTACTTTCCAGATTAATGTTTCAATCTTTCATTCTTTTAAAGGCAATCTAATTTTATCCTTAATACATACAATTTTCAACCACAGCATCCTGAATTGTGCTTATAACTTATTGTTTTAATATGCATTATTCATATAGCAATATGACTGACAAACCGTGTCTCCTTCTTTTATTAGGAATATTTTGTTTTTAAAGAACCAACATATGAGAAGAATTATCAGCGTATGGAAGTAGTTGATGCTCAGGTCTCTGGCCAGTCCCAGAACCCTTATGATTTTACAGAAAAGAATGTATGTGAGAAAGTGAAAAGTTCTGAAGCAAGAAGGAGAACAATTGACAAGAAGAAATTAGAACTATCGATGAAATGGAAAAATACTGAACTTTCTGCTTCCCACAGATAAGTAGTTATCTTAATAATTGAATTTTCCTATGGAACCCTCTAAACTGTACTAATAATCGAGCTGCATGTTGTAGGTTTGCATTATTATCTTAAGTTAGGAGCAATAAAACAGAATTTACTACATGTTAATTTCTAAGACAACATTACAGTCTACTAAAGAGACTTTTCAGTTTTCTTCTATAATGCAACAACTTTGATGATGATTTCCACAGCAAGGCAGAGAAATATCTTGCAACCATCTGCAGTGCTGGTCCTCTAGAACTGTGGTATTATCATTTTTTTTTTGGTAAAATGCCCTTTAAAGCAAGACAGAGTAGACAATCTAATCTAAAGCACAATTTCTGATAGAGGTAAAAGAGATCCAGGATGGAAAAATCAGGATGACTTTTACTTATGCTACCAGTTTTTAATGATTTCATATTATAGGAGCCACTTTTCTAGCTCTGCTTAGGAACAGTCTTCACTAATGAGAGTGTCTCAAAGTTTGGACACCCCAAAATAGAGTATACATATATTGGATATTGTTGGATTTATCTTTTGAAATCAGAACTCTGTTCTGATATCATGATTCCTGATTTTATGTTACAGAATCACAGAATCATAGGGTTGGAAGGGACCTTAGTAGATCATCTAGTCCAACCCCCCTGCCAGAGCAGGGCCTCCTTAGAGCAGGTTACTCAGGAACACGTCCAGGCGGGTTTTGAATGTCTCCAGAGACAGAGACTCCACCACCTCCCTGGGCAGCCTGTTCCAGGGCTCTGCCACCCTCAAGGTAAAGAAGTTCCTCCTCATGTTTAGGTGGAACTTCCTTTACTCAAGTTTGTGCCCATTACCTCTTGTCCTGTCACTGGGCACTACCGAAAAGAGCCTGGCCCCATCCTCCTGACACCCACCCTTCAAGTATTTATAAGTGTTGATTAGGTCCCCCCTCAGACGCCTCTTTTCCAGGCTAAAGAGACCTAATTCCCTTAGTCTATCTTCATAAGAGAGGTATTCCAGTCCCCTAATCATCTTTGTAGCCCTATGCTGCACCCTCTCCAGCAATTCCTTGTCCCTCTTGAGCTGGGGAGCCCAGAACTGGACACAGTACTCCAGGTGGGGCCTCACCAAGGCAGA
>VXBO01000363.1:446401-508845 GCA_013400135.1 Rhinoptilus africanus
GCTCTGTCTTTCAACCAGTTCTCTATCCACCTCACTGTCCATTCATCTAACCCACTCTTCCTAAGCTTCCCTATGAGGATGCTGTGGGAGACCATGTCAAACGCCTTGCTGAAGTCAAGGTAGACCACATCGACCGCTCTCCCCTCATCCATCCATCCAGTCACACCATCATAGAAGGTGATCAGATTAGTCAGGCATGATTTCCCCTTGGTGAATCCATGCTGAGTACTTCTGATGGCCTTCTTTTCCTCCATATGTTAACGAGGAAGAGTATCTGAAGGAAAGACTTTGATTGCAATCCTACAGAAAAAAGTCAGTATCTTCTCAAGTCTACCAATTTGACTTGTTGCAAGAAACATTTCCAGAGATTTTGGATGTGACCTACAGTCATCACTTAAAAAAAATGTGGTTTTCCAGATACAAGAACTTATATTTTTCTACAGTCACTGTTAAGAATCTAGATGTAGTGAAATTACCTCTAATCATGAGTAGTATTCTCTTTTATCTTTGCGACTGTGATTGTACGATCAGCCTGGGCTCGAAAGGACATTTTGTTTACACAATATTGTAAATTAGGGACAAAAAAGCACCAGAGATTGTGCCCAGCTAGGCCTAGAAGTCTTCTTGGAATATGAGGAAAGCAAGGTATATTGTATTCAGCATGATCAAAGCTACGGAACAGCTTAGTGGAAGTACTAGGCAGGCCAGGACTCTTCTGCCTGGAAAAAAGATGTCTGGGGACCAATAAGATAGATACAAAAAATCATGACGGAAGATGGTAAATAGGGAACAGATAGTCACTGTCGTTCTCATAGAAGAATAAAGGGCATCAAATGAAAATGAGCCAGTGAAACCAGTTCAGAACAAAGGGAGAGACTTCTTCATGCAACACATGGCTAAGATCTAAAATACTTTGCCACAGGATAGTAGAGGCCATTTGTCTATGTAAGTTCAAAAAGAAACCAGACACATTCATGGAAGAAAAAATCCATCCAAAGCTGCTAATGCAGGGATGATCAGGAGTTCCTTGATTCACAACTTGCTGAGGAATATTCTGGAAAAAGTAATTTCTGCATTCTTCCATTGTTCTTCTGATGTCACCTAGATACCTACTATTGCTCATGGTTGGAGATGGCATCCTAGGATAAATGGACCTGTGGTCTGTCTGCATATACTCATTCTTTGTTCTTGTATCACATACAGGGCAGCATAACATTATTGTTCTGATATTCCACTATTTTATTAAAGCAAACTTAGTCACTTAAGACACAGCATACTTTCTGCTTAATAAGTTTATTGTGTAGGTTCATAAGCTCATATGTGCTGACATAGTGCTTGTCCAACCATAGATTTTTGGTTCTATCTATATATATAATAATTTTTTTTTCAATTGAAACAAATATTTTAGTGACAAGGCTGCAAAAAAAGATGCTGAAGAAGAAGAGAGAAGCAGTACTGTGTCTCGGAAAATCAAAAAGAAAGCCAGTGGCATTTCTTCTGAGTCTGTTAAAATACAGCCAGCTTCAAAATGGTATGGGTTACTTATTTTTCTTTCTTCAATTTTTCTTTTCTTCAATTTTTTTATTTTTATTTTCTATATCTACAGTAATTATTACCATACTTAGTATTTGGCAATGCCAATTATATTTCTCTAATTCTGTTATTAGGCAGTATTGTCATACCTTTTTAAAATGTGCTTGTTCATATTAGTTTATAGCTGTTTAAAATGGGTGATGCTGTTTATTTATTTTTAGTAAAACATCAGGCAGGTTTGAAGACGTTAGTGAAAGTTCCTCAGAGACCGAGGAAGATGAAGAACAGCCTATACGTCGTCAGGAAGGAAACACCGATTTGCCATCAGAATACTGGGGAATTCAGAAACTTGCAAAATATTTAAAGGTAAGTAAGAAGCGTTGATAAATTTTATTAAAAAAAAGCGCTACTCTTTACCTTCTACATCTGAGGACACCAGACCAGCTCCTCACCTTTCCACCTTCCATATATTTTAGAATAGCCTTGCCTATGTTCAAATCCTGGAACTCTGGACTTTCCTATCATACACCCATTTCTTCTGCATTTTTTTTAGTCCGCTCTTTTTGGCTTATATAGACCCTTAGATCAAACCATCTGTTCAGTGTTATTTAAAACTTAAGATGGTATAATTTCTCAATTAATTATTTGGTTTCTGGTTTGCTTTTTGGGTGAAACTTTCCAAGATACTTCTTTATGCGGATAGTAACTTTCAAGAGTTTTTATTAAAATGGAATACTTGCCTAAAGTCTTTCATCAACTATGATTAATGCATAACTGAAGTAATTCTAACATGGTCTTGTGTCTGGAGAGATGCTGTTAGTGGACAAGAAAACGTATGATAAACAGGAATCCTCTAAAACCAAAAAAAAAAGGTTCTTTACACAGACTTGTTGAAAATGTTTTGGAACCTACAAATATAGATGTTTAGAATTCTGTGTATGTCTGAAACGTGAAAAAAACAACAGCCCTCTACTATTCTGGAAAACTCTAAAACTAATTATGTTTTTCTCTCAGAAGAAATTCCTTTACAAGTTTGTACTGGAATTTATGTACTGTAAGTTACTAATAAAAGTACTGGTTTATTTGTTTTTTTGAATACAGCTACAGAGCATACACATCCGACCGATAAAATGATGGTGCTGGCATTTGGTACAGCAGAAATACTTGTGAAAAATAAGCAAAGCTTTGGCTTCTTCCAGTCCTTTAGCTGTTGTAGAAGAGTAACTTAGTCTTTTAAACAGTTTCCAGTGCGCTCACACTGCATGTTCTCAATTTGTGTATGCAGGACCTATGCTACTGGTTGTAGCCAAAGAGACACAGAAAAGTGTGGATAATACAAGTCTCTCTACGGTTCTCTTCGCCTTATATTTTCTAGGTTGGACCTCTATATTCTTGTCACTTTGGCTATGCTAAAATAACCCTTTGCAAGTGTAATTTGGTAGCATGCAGCATGTAAATTGTTCAGCTATAAGCTAATGCTAAACACACTCTGTATACATTTTGCATGATACAGTTGTTTCTATTTGCATAGAAATACAGTTGGAGGTGTTGTTTTCAAATCTTTCAATCTACTAATAGCATGCTACTGTCTGTCTTATGGACCACCTCTTTGTACTTTTCTGAGAGCTCAGAGAAGTAATTTTCAATGAAGACCCAGGGTTCTCCTGGAGAGGATACTTGAAATTCGTTACTGTTGACAAACCCCCAGAAATCTTTTCATTGGCCTGTCTATGGACCACCCTCTTTACTGGCAAGGCTCGTCTCTCCTGGTTACATAATTCTCAAACTCCCTTTCCTCTCTCGATCCTTCATTTGGTCATGTTTAGATTTTAGTATTGGACTTGATTGAATATTGAAGCATATCTACACTTTCATGAAACCATTCTGAATGAAGAGTGAGAACGGCAAACAGGAAAATATATTTTTCATGCTCCTTTGTTTTAGAAATGAGTATATTTTGTTCCAGCTGTTAACAAGCAAAATTACTTAAGGGCTTAGAACTAGAAAAAGAAAGGAGAGCATTTTTGATCAAATTGTGTGTACCTATTAAGAAGTGTTTATAACACAAAATTCTATCATATGAAGAAGTTTTGCTATGACAATTCAAACATATGCTTGTTTATGTATTCATGCACACCTGAGTCTTCCTGTAGTTCTTTAAATTAGGTATAAATTAAACAAAATACTTGAAGATATATTTAAAATAGTTCTCTGTTCATTCTTAGCTACGTAAAGCAAGAAATCCCTAGTGTCAGATAAAGCTGAAAAGAGATGCCTCAGTGCCATACCACAGACAGTGGTTGAAATTTTTATTGATGGAGTGCTACTTTAGCTTGCACATGGAATTCATTTTAATTCAAGTATAAATACTGCACTTCTGGCCAGACTTAGGAGATTTTTTGGCATTCTTGTTGTTCATGTAGGCAAGTGTTCATGACACATGCAACATAAGAGAAAATAAATTTATGACTGCAATATTTAAGTATCTACAAGCATATTTATATAGAAGCACAAATTTCAGAGGGCTTGTGTGTCTTCAAAGGTTGTATACATTGTTTGCACATCTTAAAAATTTAATAAAATGCCTTAAATAATAGATGTTTGAGATACCAAGTTAGAAAATACAGTAATTTGTAGGTACAATCAATTTTTGAATGTCTGCTAAAGTAAATGTCAATCACAGTTCAGCGAGACTCTGTAAATATTGATTTGCAAACACAAAACTTCCATAAAAGCTGAAAGATACCAATGTTAGATTGTCATTAAAACTTTAGAAGGTGGTTGCTTCCTGTATACAGCAAACTTGCCAGTTCCTGTGAATTGTGCCTGTAGACTATGCTTTGTATACCTCTTCATGGAGAGAAAATTCCAGTGCAGGGGAAATTCCCTTCTGACTTTTTGCCCTTCTCCATTCCCCTTCCTTTCTGGGAAAGAGCAATCATGTTGGAATTGCTCCACTGGGAAGCAGCTGCTTCTGTGGTCTGGCTCCTTGTCCTACCTTCAAGCTTCCCAGGGCTGTGAAACAGAAGATAGAGCACGTGTGCTCTTGCCATGTCTCCTCATCAACTTAAGAACGGGCAGTGAAGATGGATCAGTGAGCTTGGTGATGGCATTGTGTTAGGCATCTTTTGGGGCTATAGTGGATAAAATTGAAATAATTCACTCTGTTGATGTTTGTAACAGTGAGATTCACTCAAGAGAGCCTGCTTCAGACTTCACATTATTTATTAAAGTGGTGCTTCTGAAGTATCCGATTTCTAGGAGAAGGACTATATTTTACACTTGAAAAAATTTAGGAATAGGGTGAAGGGGTCACATTTTACAATGATCTTTTTACTCAAAATGGGGAATATCAGGTAGAAATGCAGAATCTTTACAACAGAGCTGAGGCTGTTCACTAAAAAAAAAAAAAAGTGAAAATACAGATGATAGCTGGGCACAATGCTTTGTGCTGCCTGCTGTTGGGCACTGGCTATTGCCAGTTTTAAGATAAAATTGAGATGTTAAGAGAGGAATTGGGGCTGGTGACTGCAGCCGGAATAACTCCAATCTCCAGAATAAGTCTTTAATCCCTTAAACCCTTGTGCTGCTCAGTTTTGGTTCCCTATAAGGGTGTGATTTATATGTACACCTGTGCCAGGGTGAGCTCTGGATAGAGTTCTGCAGGACCATGTCAGTTACAGAATTCTTCTTTCAGTTTCTTACCTGGAAAGTCATTCTACTTTTGGCTATATTTCAGGGGTACGCTAGTGAAACCAGTCAATTCTCACACCTCATGTAAAGTATCCACTAATTTCATATCTGTTTTGAATTACACCAGTTCAGATAACCTGATTTCCAGAACAGCATCGCATTTTTTTCTATTTTGGAAACATGGGTGGACAAACCTGCTGCCTCCTTCTCCCAGCTGTTTGCATCTTGTGCCAGGTACAGAAGCTGGAGAAAAGCTATGGTGCCGTTCAGGAGCTAGGGAGAATGTGCCCCAAACACAGGTCCCAGGAGCCTGTCTGTGCTGGTGCTTCATTGCAGTGGATGGCTGGGAAGGGAGGACATCTGTCACATGACCCAGTGAAATCTTGTTGACTGGACAACGAAAAGCCTGAAAGAACTGTGGGATACACTGGATGTTTTCAGGTCTGCTCCACAGATGCATTTTGGCAGGATCTTTGGAAGAGTGTTGTGTTCAAGCAACATTTCTGTAGCTGGCAGGAGGCCCCTCTGTATTGGGCTTATATTACATAAAGATGGCAAACAGACCAGGGAGGCAGGAATGTAGAGGAATATTCCTTCTGCCCTTTGCCTCTTTCCTTTTCTTCCTCTCCAACTTCCTCTAAAAGTCCTCACTTATTTCTAGGCAATTGCATCAAGGAAATGGAAGTCTTAAGAGATCAAAGCTATAGGTTCGCTTCTTACAGTGCGTGTGTTGCAGTGAGTATCGGCTGGGCAAGATCTACTGCCCAATCACTTATGCTTCCCCTTTGCAGTGTGAGCGGAGCTGAGCCAGGAGGATGTAGTGTGGCTGCTGCACCACAGGCAGAGTTTATCTCCTCTTCTCAGGAAGCTCAAATATATAAGATAGGGAAATGCAGCTGTGTGTTGGCTTGCAGGAAGAAATAGTGGATCCCCAGCTGAGCTCTTTGTACATGGAGGGCACGAGTATTCTTGGGGAAGAGGGATACAGTTTAGAAATGCAGAAAGTCAAATAGACACTGAAAAGATGCAGGGAGGCTCTCCCAGGAGCTGAGATGCAGGATCTGAAATAAATAGTATGGGATAGTTTTATTACCCAGGAAAAGACGAGGAGACATCTGGAGGTTGGGATTTAACGGCTTGAGGCAAACCAGGGTGTAGGAAATCCATGTATGCATGAAAGGTAGGAATGTGAACAACAAAGATCCAAACTATTACAGGAACAGGAAGCCTGTTTCAGACAATTTGAGGACCAAATCTTAAATGGCAGCTGCATGTGTGAGGGCAGTTCTTTTGCACTCTGTAAACAAGGTTTGCAATGTGGCATTTCTCTTCTTGTAGGGGAAGAAGGAGGAAGTCAAAACCTGCTTGCACACTTCCCTACTGTGGATTGATATAAAGGCAGTCACACTTCGTCTCTAAGATGAAACTTTTCATATCTGAGGTCTAAGATTTTAGATATCTGAAAAATAGATATCTTCCTCAGAAAACTTTGCAATAGAAAACATCCAGCCTTTCAAAATAAATTATTACTTTTCTGTGCAGATGAAATCTGTGTAGCACTCTCAACCCTCCTGTGGTTTAACAGCTTTGTATACAGCAACTCTTTTATATGAACCAATTATAAATTCATGGCACTTGCGAAGACATTGATATGACTTGTAGATTTTTCTCAAAACTTGTATGGAATAGAGGATAGACATAGTAATTTTTAACTGTGTAATGGAAAACTGTAGCTTTCTTAAGTTATAACAGTATTGGAAGTGTTCCAAATTATTAAGATCACACTAGTACTCATTATAAAACTTTAAATCTGCTTCATAAACTATGCATTGATTAAGAAATCAATTGTATTTTGGGATTAGCAAAAAAGTTATTCTGTTTTATTCTAAAATGCAGGACCTCAAAAGAGACATGAACATACCAGCCTAAGGAATAAAGCGTGTCTTTTAGTACTAATTTATTTAAAGTGAAACTACACAAAAAGTAATTTAAAGTTTTGTGAGACAAGAATAAATAGTGTTACAGTGTACCCTCTAAAATACCAATTGTTTGTTTACTTATTTTACACATTGTAATAATGCTCAAAATTTTTGTGGTAGTCAGAGAAAAAGTCTAAAATCTCTGGTGTTTATGGATATCCCTGAACAACAAACTGCACAGAGAATTGCAGTTCTGAGGAACTACTTCTAAGTTTCTTTACTCTGCTTACATTTTCCCAGGAGGAATTACTGGTAGATAGAACTTTACAACTATAGTTGGATACTTAAAAGATTAATGCAGAAGGTATGAATTTGGTCAGATATGTTACAAACTTGGAAATTATTTTGTGTGCAAAGTTATCAAAGAAATTTATGTGGAATCTTGAAGTCTGGCCCTAGATGTGGAATAGAGGCAAATATTAGAATCTAATGGCAGGAGAAAAAAAATCTAATCTGTGTAGGAAATATATTGCACATTATATTATTTTTTTTCCACAATCTGTGGATAAGAGTTAACTCTTTTTTCTTTATAATATCAGATTATCAAGACTTGCACGAGATTATATTTTAGCTATTAAATACAAAATAAGCATATAAATGTGCATATAAAATATTTTTGTATATAAAATCATTTTGTCGCTGTGTTTTCAGGACTGACCGACTTTGCAGATAATTTGGCTAACCTTATTAGTGTCTAACATTAAGTCTTTTCATTTTTGAAAGTATATGGTGGGGTAATATGAGGGAGTTTATTACAGTTGAATTGAAAGATCAAGATGAAAAATAAATTTTGCTGTAGTTTGGCTAAGTGGTAGACTGTTATTTTTCAGAAAATACCAAATGTATGAGACATAATCATATGCCACCTGCTAGTGTTTCTAGGCACATGTTTGGCTAACCTGTCAGCCTTGGCAAGTAATCTCTTCATATCACTCTCTTCTCCACTGCTCATGAACATCTCTTGTTCCCATCTTCCAGTATTAGCCAAGTGGGGTGTTGTTTGTTTTTTTTTAATTTCAGTCAAGAATGTGATTACTGAAAAAAAGGGGATAAAAATATGGAAAAACTGCATTGTGTAGTTAAGATTTGTATTTTTTAGCAACCTAGCCAGTGCTGATCGTGAAAAAGAAATCTTTTTATGATAAATTTACTGGGTAGGAAATATTGGCAAATGGTGAACTCGCGAATTATTATTATAATTGGCAACTCTGAAGCACTTGCATAGCTCTCTCCTCAAAATACTGTACAAACAATCATTCCTCGTCACAAGAGATGTAAAATTCATAACAGCCAGTTGATTTTTGACCATTAACACCAACTCTGATGAATTTCTATGTAGTGGAGGTTTAATGAATGTTCTGAGGGTCACCATTCCAAAGACTTCCATAGCTGATTAGATGAAAGACAAGACAGAAATAAAAAAAAAGGCAAAGAAAAGTGGAATTCAGAAAAAAATGAGAAAGAATAGGTGTTGCGTCAAAAATTAAGGGCTGAGGAAAAGAGTGTAAAATAACTGATGTTTGATTCTCCTCTTTCTGCATGATTGTATTCTATTATAAAAGTAGGTAATGAAATTAATGAGCTACAGTTTGACACCATAACTACTGTACCTCTAAAATAATTGTAAATTGACATAGCTGTCTCCATCTGACTTACAGCTTTATAGTCATGAAGTAGATAATCAAATTGGCTTTCCTAAAGAATTAGAACATGATTGTGTCTTAAAGCTACCAAGAGTTTTAAGAAGTATGAACAGCATTCTTCATTGTTTTTAAGTGTTCCACATTGTGTCTACGCTTGATTTAATCAGAGCTTAATATACACACAGTTATTTCAGAATCCTGTGCTTCATCCATATCTTCATCTATATTTGCTTTTTCTGTGCTCTCACTAAGCTCAGTTTTAAAGCTTGTTTTATTTCTCCAGAGAAAATTTTTCTCTTAGTTTTTCATAGATGTTGGTATCATTTTGTTTTTCTTGCAAAATCTTGTTTGGCTGGTTTCAAATCACACCGTCTTTTTTGCCTGCTCAGTGCTTATGAAATTTCAGCAGCATGCCAGGTCTCTAGTAGTCCACACAGGCACAGGTCCTTCCTAGTTCAACCTCATTAAGTTTTCTACACAGATTTCCTTCCAGTGGTTTCCCAAATGAGTTGGATCCATAACAATAAAATAGCTGTAATAACTTTAAAGCTTTTATTCTTTTTGTGAGCCAAGTGCTAGGCAAAATCAAAATTGTTTAGGCAGGTCTGACACTGTCACACAATGTCAGTAGTATATCTGTATTACAGGCGGCATACGTCAGATCTCCAAGGCTGTAGTCAGGATTTACAAGTATCAATGTTAAGTGATAAAATCAGTAGTGCTGTTTGTCTAGGTGGGGGTTTTTAAAATAATTTAATCCTAGACCTTTTCTCTTTCTCATTCAGTCTTCATTTCCTGCTAATTTCTTCATGTTCTTTTAAGTATATATGTATGCTTTATTTTCCACAGATGAAGTGGCCAAAGGAAAAGGAGGGGGGCGTATCCTTGTTCTAGTGCCAAGATGTAAAAGGCAATACCTTGATTTGGATTCATCTCACCTAGCTCTAAATATACAGACTAGGTGTTTGTAGCTGAGCTGGGCATTCAAGGCTACCTTTATGATCAGTGGAAAAAATAAGCACTTTTAGGATGTGATTCATCTGATATTTTAAGCATCTAATTCAGAGTGAGGGGGATCACTTACTCAGCTTCATTGTTGACTTGATCTCAATTAACAGGAACATAGGATGACTCGATCTTAATTATCAGGAATGTAGGATGGCTGTAGATAAGTGGATTTAGATAGATGATTCCCATCCCCAGTCTCTTCTGTGTTTGAAATCATAAGTGAGTGTAATGTGACGTAATCTTCTAAGGCCTGCTCTTATTCCAGATTCTTTATGGAAATAGGGGTTTGCATGCTTTCTGGCCTTTTTTCCTTGGAGTACTTTGTGAAAATCAGCCTTTTTGATAACAGTCTTAGAAACTAATTGGCAGTCCTCAGTTAATGGGAGAATTAATTGATGGGCATCTGCTAGATATCTGTGCTCTAACTTTGGCGCAGCCAGCTTGGTGACTGTGCTTGAGATTTGTTTACATAGACAACAGGCATGTGATCAGCCTCCTGTAGGTTTGTCATGCTTCTAGTTCTTCAGAAGGGTTTCAGTAGACCAGACCTCCTGGCTTTGCACAGCTCTTTACCTTCTCATCACCATATGTTGCATTGTCTTTGGCGCTCTCCAGAGAGTGGGCTGCAAATTATCCTCACATTTTCAGGATGATTCTTCTGACATTATGTTGGTCAACAAAGATAGAGGCTGTCTGGATTCTCAAGAAAAGCATGAGTAAATAAAGATCTGGAAGGTATTTGTCCTTTGAACTAGCTGTCCAACAAAACAGCAACATGTGAAGATTTTGTGACATCTGACAGATTGCTGCTGTTTGAGCAATCAGAAAAGCAAAGTAAAAAAATCTGGTAATTTCTACACAGATGAAAAGGACCTTATCTGCATTCTGGTCACTAAAATATACATATTTTAGTCCTTTCTTTGAGGAATCATGTGAATCCAAGTTACTCACTTACTGTTCTATGAGAAACAACATTTTTGTTCTCTTTACCCAAGAATCACTTTTAAGTTTATATCTTGGCCTTCTGAGTTATTTCAGTCTATATTAGCCCAACTAGCTGTTCTCACCTATATGTACTGGCACGTAATACATCTGAGAGCTTGTTTGCTTGTTTTCCTTGTGAAACAAATCTAGCCATATTTAGCAGTTTTCCTGAAAGACCGTTGTTTCTTCAGTTGATATCTTTTAGCTAGTTGCTGTCTTTTAGGAGGGGGATTGCATAGGCAGCATAAAGGGTATCTTTATGGGATGGGAAGGAATTGGAGAGAAGCATAGCTCAAGGACACCATAAGTCCTAAATGTTCACTGTTTATGTCAAAGGGACATTTTGAAGGCCATTGAAGGATTACTGTAGGGTGAGTTTGTCTCAAGGGCTTGTGATTTATGTGGCATCACATGACTTCAGACAGAGACTGAAGGCAGAAAGGGAGGAAAGAAAGTGGATAAAGATTAACGTCAGGTGGAAGCCTATATAAAAAAAATGTTTGCAGGTGACAGGGCTCAAATACTTAAATTTAAGGAGATAAACCACTTGCAACAGGACAGTACAGGACTGTAGCAGTTTTGGACTGAATAAAGTTAGTCCTGCATTCCAGGGCCTGATTCCCTTAAACCTGATTAAAGGGTTCTTTGCTGGCCTTGCAGAAGTTTTGAAGTTTTTCAACTTGCAGAAGTTTTAGATTAGATATTAGGAAGAAATTATTTACTGTCAGATTAGTGAGACAGTGGCATAGGTTGCCCACAGAAGCTATGGATGCCCCTACCCTGGAAGTGTTCAAGGACAGGCTGGGTGGGGGTTTGAGGTTTGAGCAACCTGGTCTAGTGGAAGGTGTTTCTGCCCACGGCAGGGGGGTTGAAACTAGATGATCTTTAAGGTCCCTTCCAACCGAAACCATTCTCTAATTCTGTGATTCTATGAAGTCTGCAGCCAGCCTTGTTCAGGACAGAGAGTATCCAGATACTTGTATAAAATCAATCATCTCAGGATGAAATGTCTGAACACAGTCAGCCTGCAGGAGCTGAAGGCTTCATCGTACCAACAATACAGGCATCCTACTGGCACTGATGTCCTCTATCCCTGAAGAAGGCACAAATGCCGAAGACCTGAATGTGCTGCACACACTCATTGTATCCTATCTTACTGTCCATGATGATCCTCCAGATTCTGGGTTATTACAGAGAGGCTAGTATTTTTTATACATGATTACTGTCAGTTTAGAGCAAGCATCAAGATGGAATGAATATCTTCTTTAACCTCACAATTGAAGATGTTTTGTCAAGCTGTGAGTGGTATTGGCCATGTTTCTGATGCTCATCAGACAGGTTGAGTATGCGTATGATGACATTGCACACTACTATGACAGTTACCAGACAGTTACTCCACAATGGAGTTCCCACCCCAAAATGATTTCTTATTTGATGGTAGAAGTTAGTGTCACTATTTCCAGAGGGAATTGTCTGACCTTTTAGCCACAGATGTAGACATGCAGAAAGCTTTGAATTTCAATACCAGAGAGCATCGAATGTAACGACTTTCCTATTGTGTGCGACTTACCAAGTATGTATGTCTCTGTTCTCCAGAGCAATCTCTTCTGAAAGTGAGGAAAGAGCAGGATGGTGACTGAGATTCAGTATGTCATGATCCAAACAAACAAGTGAGCAATCTTCCTTCAATTAGGGCTGAAAAAATGTGTGGCCTGTCACTTTGAAAAACATGGTCTTATCATCAAGGATGCTGAGGTAAATCACCTGTTCAGGGACTCCATCTCTGTCGGTGATAGTGGCAGCTGAAGGTAGTGTACTGCTGGAGGGATAAAATGGTACTAAGGAGAGTGGCTTCTCTTACAAAGAGTGGTGGAAGATCATGGTTTGTGTGTTAAATAAAGACATTTGCATATGCTAAAAGAGCCTGTCATAGTGGCCAGAGGAGGTCTAGGCTGGTTGTTGAAGCTGAGTTCATTCATGCTAGGGTGTCATTGGGAGACCATGGTGTGAGTTTCAGACAATCGAAGACTTACTCTGTAAATAGTTACCTCAAGCCACTTTGCCAGATGAGCTGAAGTCTGAACTCCCACACGGCTACCAAAGGTACTACATGTGGCCTATGGTAACTAAAACCTAAGCCAGAGCTAAAATTCGGAATGATCTCCATGCTCACATATTCTCTTGAATGGTGACGTTTTGCAGTAACAGTAGCTTCTGATGGATCAATTAGATTAAATCCCAAATTAACATATGTTGCAGTGATGTGATCTAGAAATCATGATGGGATTGTGGCTTTGTTTTCCACATTATAATATTTTTATTTTTCTCCCCAAATTTATCTAGGATGGAAAAGAGTGTGGTCCGTTGTCTTTAGAAAATTGTGTGGATGCAATTGGGGCACAAACATGCTCCTAAACTGAAAATTTCACAAATGAGAAGATAAACTTCCACTGCTAAGATATTATATATTACCTTGGCCAGGTTTTTGTGGGTTTTGGGTCAGCATTTCACTTCTTTCCAAGTTTGAGGTTTGAGAAGTTACCGGGAAAAACATTCTGCTATTCCTAGTCCAATAAAGTAAAAGTTCATATGTTTGCACGTGGACTACATTGACTCTTATCTCCTCTATAGTAGAATCCGATGACATGAATCAGAAAAGGAAAGCTAACAGAATGGATGTATGTCTTGGGAGAGTTTTCAAGAGGGAGTCAACAGTTGCCTAACAAAACGTTCTGGTTCACTCAGAAAATAATAGACTTATTCTTTTGTTTAGAAACTCATTTCTTTTCAATTTCATAAAATACGGTGACAACTTAAACTCACTGTGTATGGTTCATAACATATATGTCACTTCTGCCACTGAGAAGGGTCAGAGTCAAGGTATTAATCTAAACTAAAACTGTGCAACTTCTGTGCATGGTTTTAGTCCAATGTGAACATTTCGGATTTTGTGATTTTATGATGCCTGTGAGTTTCCACTGGCTTTAGTTATATTAATCTGTATGGTTTACATACTGCCAGACTGTAGCCAAAGAACGCCAGAAGATTCAGGAAATAGGGCAAGGAATTATTCCATAACTCAGTTATACTTGTCCATAACTCATCTCTTAACAAGTTGCAGCTTGCATGTTTTATAAACGAAAATGAAAAATTGGAACTAGGATTTAAACCAAAACAAAACTGAGTGTTTTAGAGGTTCACTAGCATAGAAAAATTGCCTTACTGAATCATACATATTGCACTGCAATACTCGGTATTTCATTAATCTTTATCAAAATTTATTTAAATTTTGAAATATTTTCCAGTAGAAAATTACAAAATTGTGCTTTGGGAGTAAAGTTCAACAGAAAATCAAAACATTGCAAAGGTGTAAATGAAGAATTATGTTTTATACTTTACTACTTATTTTGGCTTTCTTGTTTTATGAAAATGACAATATTTAAATAATATTTTGGACTGGGATTCCACTTAAAGAGTGTTTTTGTTCAAGAAGTTTTTTCATCCCATTAGTGAATTTTAATTAAATAACTTCTGGTATAACAGTAAATATAATATAATTTGACCTACTTTTGGATATCACATAAAATTTTTTGTTTGTTCAGTATTTTCTAAAAATATATTAACTTGGCATGTTTGGTCCTAATTTTTTCAAGTATATTGTAATTGCCATTTAGATTATATATACTCATAATCAAAAGTGCCCACAAACAGCAATTTTCTTTCCTGTTATTCAGTCATAGGCATACTATCACAGACATGCACATTAAGATAGCTATCCAAGACTTAATTAATACAGTAAGTAAAATGAACTTTTACTACAGTAAAAAAATTTTCAGCCATAGGTCTAAACAGAAAAAAAAATATCCTTGGCATTGCCATGCAAAGTAAAACAATATTTCAATTTCTGATTGCATTCAGTCACATTTACTCTAAATCCAAACACAAATTAAATACATTTTAAAATAAATAAATTTTAAAACTCCAAACAGATACCATATTTATAGAGTTTTTTGTGAGCCAAAAAGTGCATAATTTTCATTTTATTTAATCTTGCTTTCTCTCGGGAAACTGAAATGCACTGTAACTTTATTGTGCTGTTTATATTTTTCCATGCATGTATGTGCATTTTATTACAAATCGGGCGACACATTTGGAATCATCTCCTTTATAGTTTCATTAGTACTTTTATTACTCGTACTTCAATAATGCCTTTAGGTTTCCATTGAAAGTGGGGAACAAAGATACTGGGAAAAGACATCAGGCCAGTAGCAGTCAGGAATTTTGTCAAAGAATTCAAGGACCACTACTATCCTGAGTTCAGGTGTGGTGTCCTTCTCATAAAACCATCCTTTCTCTAGTGTCAATGCTGAAAATTCTAAACTCTGACACATGTCTTTGCCGTAGGAAGATCAGTTGAAGTGGCATAATTATGCCACATACGATGTCAGAGATTTGTTTCTAGCATATAACATAAGGATTTTTCTAGTATAGTGGTGACTAAACCTAGCACCATTCAACAGTTCTGTCAGAGCTGTGGATGTGAATATGAAGCCACTCTTGAAAAACATAAATGGTGAAGTATATGGAATAACAGGACAGGCTCTCAAAGGCAGATCTGAATTGCTTGGCAAGGTGTCTCCATTCAGATGAAATGTGCTTCACAGAGCCCAGGTGCAAAATTAAGTAGATGAGAACCCCAAATTCAGAACATGCCTGTACGGTGCGGGGTTGTCTTCTGGAAACAGTTACTCTAAAACCTTTAGAAGTTAGCATGCAAACAACTGAACAGTTCCTCAGTTCCTGCGGCAAAGGCAATAAATGTTCTTTTTGGTAATCAGGAGCAGTGAGCAGGCACAGGGAAGCACTGGTAAGACTGATTTTTACTGTTCTGGTGTCCAAATTTTCAAAATGTATTGAAAAAAAAGTGGTCAAGTCAGGCAAGCTCATTATTATAATCATAAAAATGATTAACTTTTAGAGTTCTCATTACTTGACATCTTTAAATCAATACTGAAGCCATGCCCCAGACAGATGCAAAGTATGTGTCAGACAAATGCTAGTTCTTGTGTGGTACACAAAAATAAATGGATGAAAATTTAATGACCTATATTATGAAGGCAGTCAAACTAGCTTGGCTAGTAATCCTTTTTACATTAAATCTTGATTTACATTTTTAAGAATGAAAAAATAATCGAGCAACCTTTGCATGATACTTGTGTAGATTTCACCATTCCTGAAATGCCCTTTTCAGTTGTGGAAAGAATATGAAGGCAGGCTCCACGCCCTACCCTAATGTAATGGAGAAATTTTATGGGGAAGATCTCATAGCGATCTTTTTATTTTCTTTCTCCCATCACAGAAGGTGAAATTGGACTCACAGATACCAAGTTTATATACAGTCTTATCATCATCTAAAACAGCTGCCTTTGTGTATGTGCATTAAAAGTTTTAACTAGATGAATCTGTGCATTATTGTACTATAAAAGTGGTCCATTAAACACCTCAAAAATAAAAGCAAAGCAAAGACAAGGTTTGCTACACATCCTTCGTAGTTCTGTAATTCTCAGTTGTGAGCTCTGAGTATCATAATAGAGACATTACGCATACATTGCACAGAGGATGTTTTACTGATAGCGTAACAATGATACTGTTTTATTTTCATTTAATTTGTGGATATATATACATTATACTATCATATAGAAATAGAGGCATATTTTAAACTAAATCTGTGTTTAATTTCAAGCTTTAAAATTGATTGTTGATCTGCAGTAGAATTTATTTTGCATTCAGCATATCAGATTTCAAATGGTATAACAACATGATGCAGATTTTATGTCAACTTAATGGAGATGTAACTATTTCCATGCATGTTAAAATCTATGCTGTAAGTACAGCAAGACTTAGTGTAATGATAACTTCAAGAAACAAAAAATAATTGTTGAAACCATCAGTAATATTTTTCATTTTATAGAACTGATGCTTCAGCACATATGAAAAATACTTTATTGTGGTTTTACTTTAAAAACAGTTCAAGTGGTGTGTGCATTTTTGAAACTGAAAAAATAAAATTCATATATATATTTTATATACAGTTCTATAGTATAAGAGAATTAAAAGTTGTTTGTTTTTTAAAAACCTGGTGCATATTAAATGTCATATGCCAACCATTATACGTGTAAGATAAATCAATTATGAATCATTATGTTATGTATAAATACAGTTTCACTGTAGAAGCACTCCTCAAAAGAAGGGAAATTGCTTGTCAGATTAACAATATACTTCTTACATTTATGTAAAATAATAAGTCTTCTCTTTAAATACCTGTTGTGAAATTTTTATAATACAAAACATAGTAAATCTCAAAGTCTAAGTTATATGAAAAGATCCCAAACTTCGTAAGAGGACAGCTGCTGGTCCTTTGAGCTACAGAATATTCTCTGTAGTTGTGGAATCATATCTTACGGATTTTTTAAATAAACATTTAGAATTTGGTATGTGTGGGTAAACTGATTTCTCTAGGAAAGTATTTGAGAAATTGCTACAATATTTTTTTTCTTTAGGACATATTTTACAAAACAGAACAAAATATGTTCTTAAAGTTAGACACGTTTCTTTTTCTTCTAAAGTCAAGATGATAGCAATGATTAAAAAAACAGTAATGCGAAAAAATTTTAGAAACTTCCTTTAGGACATTGTATGTTACAGATGTTAAAAAGTTACCTTTATATTTAAATAATTTTCTGTGGGGAAATTCTGTAGATCTCTGTTGTTACAAGAAATTTAAGTAAAAATTAGCTCTGAAGCTCCATCCACATATACTTAATTGACTAGCAGAAGTGTTTTGGGTGATGTAAGTTACATAACTGAAGTTTTATCAAGTATTTTTGTCACATTCATTCTGGATGTATTTTGTCACTTGTGATTCTCTACTGTATTTATGGTACCTGTTGAAGAGCATGTTAAATTTAAAGACTTTTTCTGTATTTGTCTTACTGCTTCTGTTTAAGACATATGCTGCAAAATGTGATGTTTTTGTTAGACCTACTTGTTTCATATTAGCAAACATTACTCAGTTTTTCAGTGTTCTGTATTTCACTATGATGTGCACAGTTGAGCAGAATATTTTCCTCTGGAAAGGGTTGGCTCAAAGTCCTTTACAGTTTCAGAAGTGTCATTTGAAAGAGATGGGCTTGGGCAGCGCAGTTCACATCTGGATGGGAGCCAAAGCTTCCCTGGAATTGAGAGGCATGTGGGAGGTGGATACTGTAGTTTGATTTACGAGGTGCTCTAACTTGTAACTTCCACATCAGCACCAGTTGGCATTGCTCATGCACTCCAGCTTCTGCTGCAGCTACATGGTAGCTCAGCCCTCCTCATTTCTGCGCAGCTGGGTTCATACCTGATTTGATTAATAGAAAACCTATGTTACAGGTTCAAAAGAATCCATTGTTATCATATGGTTTAACTTTCTGCAGACCACAGGGTGTATTCTTTGCACTTTGTCTTGCTTTTAGTCTAGTAGCTGTGAATGAAATAGAGCTTATCTTTTAGGAAAACATCCAATCTTGACTGAAAAATATCCACTGCTGGAAAATTTATCATCACTCTTAGTAATTTCTTCCACAGGATAATTAACCACACAATGGAAAACTTGCACTTTACTCCTGATCTGAATTTTAGTACCTTTAATTTCAAGTCATCAAACGTCTGTGCTAGAACTGTAGAGCTCTCTGTGATCACGTTCCTCTTCCTCATAGATTTATTTATTCACTATGAATAAATCATACCTTAATTCACTTTTTAATAAAGTGAATAGTGCTTCTCATGTCTGTCTTAATGCAACTATTTTCCAGGCTAATAATCATTTTTATTTCTTTTCTCTGAATCATCTCTGTATTTTCACTTCCCTTCCAGAACTGTAAAAAAGAATATTAGACACAGAATTTCAGTTGTAGTTGCACAAGTGCCTAAAAAGGGTAATACCTATGTTCCTATTCAGTACTTTCACTTACACATCCCAAAATTTGTCCTTTTAATCAAGTTTTGCACTGTAATCTCAAATTCATATTCAAATCCCAAGTCTTTTTATATGCTCTGATTTCCAACATAGAGCTCCTACATTGAGCTATGTTCTGTTTTCATTATTTGTAAGTGTATGACCTTAAATTTAGACATAAAAGAAACTATTGGGCAGATAAAAAGACAATGTATTCCAATCATTTGACAGCAACAAGAGGAGAGACACGATAATTGGGCTGGAAGTTTTCTGTGGTTAAAGCTCATCTTCTGCACTCCAGATGTCCTGACCTCCAGTTTCCACAACTTGACTGCATAGCTTATAGTAGTGTGAAACTCCATTTACATTCTACCAAGGCAGAAGAAATCCAGGACCATAAATGAATGCCTGGGGAGACGTGAGAACAGAGCAAACACACAGCTTTCTACCCCCTACCTGTTTTTAGCTCAGGGAGTTGAAAATTAAATGAGATATTTATTTTTTTACTGACCTTCAATGAAATCTTTCAGCTTTCACAACTAGTTCCACTAGACTATTGCCTCATTTGAAGAGCTAACACCTTTTTTTCTTTTTAACCTGAATCCTATTATACCTCATTATTGAAAGAGATAATATCTGTATTATTATATTGGACAGTCAGTCTCTGCCTATCCCACTCATTGCCACATTGCTATTCCTAACACTGTAGACCTCCATCATATCCCTTCTGATACTCCTCTTCTAGACTGAAAAACCCTTGGATTATCTTTATTACTCTTCTCCGAAACTTTTCCAGTGCTACACTTACCTTCCTGAAACTGAGGCTGCAGAACTGTGTGATGTTTTTAAGGTGAATGTGAACAACGGATTTATACAGTGCTATAGTGACATTCTCCGTTCACTGTTTTTTTCCAAATAATTCCTAATATTCCATTTGTTTTTTTGGTTGCCATCTACCCTAACTCCAATATATCATTTCTAATTTTTAATGGTCATCTGAAAACCTGTCATTTAATCTGTAGAGTTAGGATTGTTTTTTCTGATGTGCATCACTTCTCATTTTCTCATTTGTGATTTTATTACCCTCCTAGTAAGTTCTTTACCAGTTTGTCACAACTGACCCTGAATCATAATATCATCAACAAATTTTGTCACATAAAGAGTCCTTCCATTTTTCAGGGTGTTTATGAGTATGTTGAATTGCACAACTTCAACACAGGTCTGTGGAACTCTACTAAATCACATCCCTTTATTGAACTGACTGTTTGCTCTTATCCCCTGTTTCCTATCCTTTAGTCATTCTTTTCAATCCATGCAATGACCTTTCCTCTTATACTATAATGGCTTAGTTTCTTTAAAAGGTATCAGGGAGGGATTTTGTCAAAATCTTTATGGATTCCAGTTAGCCATATCAACTACATCTCGATTGCCACAAGTCTGGTAAGTTTTGTAAGGTCAGACTTATCTTAACAGACCCATGGTGACTCTAAGTATCATATTGTTGCAAAAATTTCATTTTTAGACAGATATCTGCTAATTCTGTTCTTTATTAGTCTACCAATTTGTCCAGCATAGATATTTGGCTAAAAGGCCTTGGATAACCCTTGACTGACGTCTTTTCAAAGTTTACCAAAGCTTACCTTTTTCACCTTTAATTGTTTCCCAGGACATTGTTAACAGGGTAGTTTGAAGCAAGAGGATACATGCCACTTGTACTGAATCAACTATTTTACCCTGTTTTCTTTATAACAACTCATTTGAATACTATCTAATAATGGCAATTTCTTATTGTTCACAGTGTCAGGGATTTTTAATAAAAACTTTCCACAGTGACTTCAGTTTCAGAAAAATCCTCTGAAATGTCCTCCACAGTGGAAGATTCGAGTTGGAATCTCTTTGGTTTCTTCCAGAGTGAACAGCAGTGCAAAGAATGCAGATAGCTTCTCTGAAATGTCTGTATCTTCACTGTGTGTTCTTTTGCTATCTGCAAACACTCATACAAAACTCACAGTATTTGAGTGCCTAGTTTACTAGTCCATTCTCAGCAAGCCGTATTAGTAATTTGTCACCTGTGCTATTCACTCTCACTTTAATCTATATGCCACTTGCAGACTTTATCAATAATTCCATTTCTTACTGTCTGCATTATTTAACACCATAGAATCAAAATAATTTAACATGTTTCTTCATTAGTAGTACAAGTAGAAGAGATTAAGTTTTATATTAAATGCACTTTACACGTTTGTTAATTATTTGCTTTATTTCAGGGGGGTAATCCAACAGCTACTGTAATTGCATTGTGTTCAATGAGAGATTTCAATCTGGCTCAAGAAACTTGTCAGTTGGCCATCAGAGACATTGGATGTCTTGAAGTGTTAATTAATTTACTTGATACAGAAGAAATTAAATGTCAGGTAAGTATCTTCGTCAAATAGAGCAATGAATATGCCTTTTCTACTTGAACCTTTTTTTGTCAGTTTTCAAAGTTATATAGTATAAAGAATATGGATTTCTTTCTTTTATCATTTCTATATTTTCTCAATTTCAAGGTTTTTTTAGAAAAAAAAGTTAAATTTTTTTGACTTTCAGTTTCCTTCTTTTCTTCTGATTCAATTTAAAAGATGAAATGTTTTAGATAACCCAGAATTTTATATATTTTTTCTGTTTATGTACACTTAAATAATGTTTAACTTCTGTTATCTTCCATTATTTAGATTGGTTCATTAAAAATCCTGAAGGAAATTAGTCAAAATACGCTGATCAGACATGCAATTGCAGATCTTGGGGGATTGGAGATCATGGTGAAAATACTGGACTCTCCAGATAAAGACCTAAAATGTTTGGCAGCTGAAACAATTGCTAATGTTGCTAGATTTAAACAAGCACGAAGGACAGTAAGGCAGCATGGAGGAATCAAGAGACTGGTAAGCAGACATTAAAATTTGTAAAATTTGTCTGTCATATGTGTATTTTTGTACAAAAAATGCATCATGTGTTACACACATGATTCTTGTCGCAGTGTTTGCCATCATTAAGAAGCAGTATAATATCAAACTTCCCTGTAGATAGTTAAAAGAGTATGTTTTTTAGGTTGGGCTGTTGGAATGTAATTCCATGGGATCAACAAGTCTAACATCATACCAAGCAAAAGATACAGAAATAGCCCGCTGTGGGGCGTTGGCACTCTGGAGTTGCAGCAAAAGCACCAAAAATAAAGAAGCAATCCGTAAAGCTGGTGGCATTCCATTATTAGCTAGATGGCTCAAATGTTCACATGCAAACATCTTAACCCCAGTGGTGGGGACACTACAAGAATGTGCCTCAGAGGTAAGTAAGCACATATAGCTAACTTACTTTTAGTCATTAAAACAATTAGCTACTAAACCGAAGCATTACGTTTGGCTGTCACTTAAACCAGGACAGTTATCCCATCAGGAAGTAGATGCTCTGTGTGATCAAACTGGTTTTGAGAAGGTCACAGCTTGTAATGAAGTAAAGACCACATATTTTTTGTTTAAAAGAGTAGGCATGTTTTGTGAAAGAAAAGATACAGAAATGAAATTCTTAATCAGTGCAATTGTTTTCTCAATTTTTTCATCATACTTGACAAATTTGGCAACTTAAGATGCTATGTTCTGGTTAATCAGTACATTTAAATACTACATAGCTAACCTGCAGATGTGGCCAAGACAATCCAATGCAGTGCAGGGCAGTGTAGTTTACAATGTCCTTGTGAATTGGGTAAGACAGTGTCTGACTTCAAAAAGAAAGGAATATATGTGGTTTTTCAACATATTTCTTCGGCAAGTTTCACAACTTCAAATATACTCAGTTTTTAAACTTGAATACAAGTATTTCTTACCCTCACCATATAAGATGAGTGGTTATCTCTCCTGTTGTGGAATCATATTTGACATTAAGGTGCATTGCACTTGAAGTCAAAAATATACATAAATTCTCTTGGTGAATTTGAGACATGAAAAATAGTATTTTTCAAAAGATTTTACATTACAAAACGCTTTGTATTTTCAAAATTAGCTTCTTGAACTACACAGGTTTATGCATGCTCCATGAGACAGCAGCCTTGCGGATTTTAGCTTCAGTAAGTCTATACTGAGAAGGTGAAGTTTTTGAGGGTTTCTTATCTGCCCAAATTTGGAAATAACACTAAAAGCATCTCTTGCACAAATGTTTCCCCTCTCTTAAATAATTATTCCCTGTTAAAATGCCTGTGGGTTAAAATTTGGAAGAAAAAAATCACTTAAAAATTTTAATTCTAAGAACATGTTTGTCTTCATCATGGGCTGCAGGGGAATCTGCTCCAGCGGCTGAAGTACCTCCTCCCCCTCCTTCTTCACTGACCTTAGTGACTGCGGAGTTGTTTCAAGTCAAGTTCACACTGGAGTTTACAGCCTGTCCAGTACAACAGCACAGAAAACCACAGCCCTGGCCATCGCCAGCCCAGGCTCATCACCATTGCTGTTATCAAAACGTTTCCAGGCACAGCAGAGTAAGGTGATAAGCAGTACAGCAGTACAGCAGACAGCAAAAGAAAGAAGCACTAATGAGCATAAGTCTCTAATTCGCAGTAGGGCAAGCAAATCCCATGGCAAGCACAAGAGTCTGCCAATTAATAACTAAACAGCAATAACAGCTATAAATTCCATGTAGCACATTGCAATCAAATCGGTCATTATCTCAAGCCCTTCCAGCCCCACGTTGGGTGACAAAAAGGACTGTTGTGGTTTAACCCCAGCTGGCAGCTAGGACCATGCAGTCAATTGCTCACTCTCCCCAGCTGCAATGGGGGAGAGTATCAGAAGAGTAGAAGTGAGGAAAACATCGTGAGTTGAGATAAAGACAGTTTAAGAGGTTGAGCAAAAGCCACGCACACAGCAAATCAAAACAAGGAATTAATTCACTCCTTCCCATTGTCAGGCAGGTCTTCAGCTATTTCCAGAAAAGCAACATGTATAATAGTTACTTGGGAAGACAAACACCATAACTCATGATTCTCCCCTCCTTCCTGCTTCTTCTACAGCTTTATGTACTGAGCATGACATCATACGGCATGGAATACCCCTTTGGTCAGTTGAGGTCAGCTGTCCCGTCCGTGTCTCATCCCAACTTTTTGTGCACTCCCAGTCTACTCGCTGGTAGGGCAGTGTGAGGTGCAGAAAAGGCCCTGAGAGCTTAGCAACAACCCAAACTGCCAGTGTGCCCTCATTTCTCATCCCAAATCCAAAACAGCACTACACCATCTGCTAGAAAGAAAGTTAACTCCATCGCAGCTGAAACCATGACAATATTTTTCTAACCTTGTTCTAGGCTGTTGGCTCTTGATGAAATGAGTGGGTATTTCTTGATCACACTCTGAAGCATCTTTTTCTTCCTTGGCTCTGAGCAGGGAGTCTGGACAACTTTCAGAATATTCTGAATTCTGTTTAACCCAGGTGGCTACAAAATAGGCATTGCAGCACCTGGTTTTACAAGTGATTTGAAGAGCACTGCAGAGAATTTATGTATTTTATTAACTTTGAGAATATTGTCAAGGCAATGCAGATGACTCATGCTTAAAATAATGTACAAGGCTTCTCAATATCAAAGCCTGTATTATTATTATTGTGATTAGTGTTGTTAACTGGTAATATACAGGATTTAAAAGATACAATTTATCTTTTTTAGCCAAGTTACAGATTTGCAATAAGGACAGAAGGAATGATTGAGAACCTTGTGAAAAATCTGAATAGTGAACATGGGGAGCTTCAGATGCATTGTGCAAGTGCCATATTTAAGGTAATTCTATCATTATAATCAGTAGATCGTAGCGAGGATTAGCCCTTTGTTTTCATGTGGTTGTCAATCTTTATATTTCTTAGTTTTACTATTTCTCTAATGTGTAAGAAATTACTTTTAAAATGTTGATGGTCTTTGGCTTAATTCTTCTGAGAATATTTTAGCTGCATATTTAATATTGTAATCTAATTGCTCTTCTTGTGTGCAAGCCCTAAACTGCACAGGTAACCAATGGCGAGAGGCAAGGCATACTGTTCAAAGAGCTGTTTTGGTTTTTTATGTTTGTTTGCCCACAAGGTGGACAATGTGATAGTATAAGCGCTGCAGCATATACAGTACTGGTTTACTGTCAAACTCCCTTAGTGAGTTGCTAGCATATTCAGTTACTTTAATAAAACATTTATGTTTTCTTCTGTGTTAGTTTTTACTAATTACATCATCATACACCTAGCTTTCAAAGGCATCATTTAAAATATTTTACATAATACATATTTTTAATTTTTTTGTATAGTGTGCAGAAGATAAAGAAACACGTGACCTGGTTAGACAGCATGGAGGTCTAGAACCACTGTCTGTTCTGCTTGGTAACTCTGAAAACAAACAACTTCTAGCAGCTGTGACAGGAGCAATCTGGAAATGTGCAATCAGTGGAGAAAATGTGTCAAAGTAACAATTTAATTTTACAAACATTTATTACATTCTCATGTTTTGATTTTATGGTCCTCTATTGTTTTTGTAATTGTTACGTCATGATTCTTCAAAACTATACTTTACTTTATACTTGGCTTTCAACTTAGGTTCTATAGTACATAAAAAAATTGCTACCTGACCTCATCAGGGTACAGTGGAAACAGTATTGAGTTCCTAGAATCTTAAGAGGCAATGGGGACAATTGGCGCCTCTAAAGAATAATTTAGATATAGGACACTGAGTCAGGAGGTGTACTAGCACATACTAAACGTTTGACACATGGGTGTATTTGATATCCCCACTCCTCTCTGTAGTTTACAAACCAGAATCAATGCTGCGTGGTAGAGAGAGCAGTTAGCACACTTAGCTTTAACGTTTTACGACAAGAGAGACAGAGAGCAAATTATCTCATTCTAGGGTAGCTATCTAATACATATTAGTTCCACCTACTTTAGAAATATACTGGAATCTAGGATAATTAGCCCAGATGCCTCTCTCCTTGACTATAGAAAGGGCTCAGAAAAGTAGCTTAGTCTGGACACCCAGCTTCTTAAATGAGTGGAATTAGCTGATGAGATTCCTACCATAGGTACCTACAACCTCTCAGTATCGGGGTTTTGAATGATTATCTGACAATGCAACAGCAGGAGTTATGACCCCCCACCTTTCATGGAACAGCTTAATGACTGAGAATACTCGACTCTCTAATCTAAAATTCATTTATCAGATTAATGCACTTTACCTCAAAAAAAGCCTGCTCCACTGGACTATGTGCTAGGTTTCCTCCTGAAGTTCTGCTGCTCTTTACAGAGGAATGTAAGATTCATAGGATGGAAGGAGTACCAGTAAGAGGTAACCTCTTCCTACAGCCTTGATTTTAATATACTTTGCTGGACAGATAAAATAGATAACTGCTGGATAAAAATCATAAAGAATTCCAGCAATAAGTGTTTACGGTCTCGCTTTTTACTGTCCTAAATGAGTTCCCAAGCTGTTGGTATACAGAGCCATGGTCTTTACATACTCTGCTGCTGTCCTGCTGATTTTTGCATTCTTGATGACACAGTAACCTGGCTTTTCAGAAGGGCATAGCTGCCTTTTCTGTGGGCTTTGGGTATCTGCACAGAGGCATCCTGTTTCTGGATCAATCAGTGATGAGATGGATTGAATGGCTCTCTCTGTACTAGTAAACTAAACAGGGCCAAGCCTTTCAAGGTTCAGGCACTGTGTTATGATTATCCATACCGTTTAACTGCTAGCACAGTCCCTTACATGGTTTGGCCTGTGCCAGCAAGCACTCTCCCAGACAATGCCCAGACACTCCTCGGGAACAGTGCAGGCAGCAGATTGTTTCCATTAGACAGAATGGGTGAGGCCACCCTGAATTGTGAGGATAAGAGATTTTAGCCATATGGATGCTATGTTGTGCTGCTTGTCCTCAGGGCTAGAGAATGAGCCATCGCCTGTTTTATTTATTAGTATAGCTGTAGCCAATAATTCTGTCCAAATGCAAACAGATTTTTGCTGGGCTACTCACATATCTTTGGCAAGTGCTTGATGCTCCACGAAGGTTACTAGCCAGGCGCAGCTCCAGACTTGAGCTGAATTCTTGTATTATGTAGTGCTGAGTCTGAAGCAGTAAACCCTACCCAAACTCAAGGCGGGAGGGTGCTACAGAACGGGGAGGGAGGATAATACCAAAACACTTAAGACAGTCTAGAGGGATGAGCTTGAGTCTGGCATGAAGCTAGAACTAACAAACCTTGCTGGTTCCTGCAGGCCCATTTAATGTTTTCGAGCTACTCCACAGTATTTCCTGTACCTGAAGTACGCTGCTGAGATGTGCTGACTCAGCAATGAGCTGATACAGGTGCCTGGGCCTGACTAGCTCAGCTTCCAGTCTGTGTGCAAGCAGCCGTACTGCTTCTGGACACAAGATGGCCTGAGCCAACAGCTCTGTCCGAGTGTAGTCTGCCCATCACAGAGCCGGCTCGTATGTTCCATCTGTGAAGCAGCTGATATGCAAGTTTCTCCTTTTTTAGTTACTTTAATTTTTATACTGATAAACCAGCTTGGAAAGATTAACTTTTATTGAAACAGTTCTAGTTCTGCCATCAAAATCTCAAAAATGCTAATGTTTTTATATGAAAGAAAAGCCACATCTACAACTGATTCCTGGAAAATTAAGAGTATTTGTAGCTCAAGTAAACATTTTCAGAAGCTAAGGACCATGGAGGAAGCATGAATGAGAACTCTGTACCCTCAGAGAAATTATCTCTTTAGGGGATTAAATATGCATATTTACACAAAGGTATAAATCAAAGCATAATTATTAGATAATATAATTAGATAATATAGAATAGATCTATTTTGATACACCAAGTGGAATTGTCAAGGTGTACCATAGAAAATGTATGAAAGGAAGATACAGTATTTGTTAAGTGCTAAGAATCTTCTAAGTTGTGAACAAAATGAACTTAAAAGGCAACCCCAGTACTGAGAAGTAAAGTCCTATTCTGAAAGATGAAATTCCGAGGTTTAGCATGCATCTCTTCATAGATGGGATGCATAGATGTTCATGGGATCTCCAGGATTTTTAAACACACATTTTTGTTTTTCAGTACCAAAAGTGCTGTGAAGAATGAGGGGAAAATGAGGGAATGATGATATAGCAATCAAGTCAAATTTCTGTCAATTACTTGATTTCAAAATGGAATCTAACATAGTACAACATAAATGTATTAGAACTAGAGGTCTGACCTTAGGATAACGCACTTATTAGGCCTGAACTAAGTATAAAACTGGTCAGGGCAAACCCTCTAAAGGCTGACATTTAGTGAAAAGTAAGGGTGGTGCCCTGATCCAGGGAGGTGGAAGAGGGTCTGATACACAACTACTCTAGCTGTTGTTAACATGGCAGGAAAAAGTACTGGAAGTTAGGATGCCACAGTACTTGCCAATCTTCCAGTATGTTTCAGCTATTTATGGATGTTGCATCTACATGTCAAGTTTTAAAACCCCCTCAAGCTACTCTGCAGATTCCTAGATAGCTAAATTAGAGAAATGTATTTAAAACAGTAGAGTAAGAAATTTTGTTGTGTCACACTTTCAAGAACAAATTGAAGTGTTTTACCTGTATTGTGATTTCTTCAACACGAATCTTTACCTACAGAAATTAAACATTATACTCCAATTATAATTATATTTTAATTATAAATTTAAACTTAGTAACATACTTAAAATAACAACTTTGGTTTTATTTCTATATTTTAGATTTCGGGAATATAAAACCGTAGAAGCTTTGGTAGGACTGCTTACTGACCAACCTGAAGAAGTTCTTGTAAATGTCGTTGGAGCATTGGCAGAATGTTGCCAAGAGCCAATAAATCGAACTACTGTCCGTACATGTGGTGGAATACCAACTCTAGTGAAGTTACTTACTGGAACTGATCGGGCACTACTTGTGAATGTCACCAAAGCAGTGGGAGCTTGTGCAACAGAACCTGAAAATATGATGTAAGCTATTCATATTCATAGCACTTTAAATATAAAAATTAATTTTTTTTCATAATTCTGGCACAAATATAGTCAAGTCTAATCTGACTTAAAAGGATATTTTATGTTTTGTTTTCCACAGGACTGTGTGGCTTAGTTGCATCCTACTGTAAAATGTGCTATATATAAAAAAAAGGAATTAATTAAGGAAGTATTAGAAGCTTTTGCATTTAGGGGAAAATCAGAAAAACCTTTAGTAAATGGTTTATTATTAAAGATAAAATTCAAAGTTACAAAGCACCATTTTAAAGTCCTGTGTGATAGGTACCTGTTTTGCCTTCTCCTTTTACATTTGTTCTCAAATCATAAATAATAGCTGCAGTTAGAGAAACTAATTCCAAAGGGAAATGTGCAATGTCATGAAAAATCATTTTAAAATTTTTCAAGTGGAGTATTATTTGTATTTTGTCTGCTTTGTCACTGTCCATCATTCGTTTTATGAACTCAGACTTATTTTTGACCCTTTTCTCCCCTCTTACTCCTTTGCAGAACCCAAGAAAAAGACTGTCTTTTTACAGAAACAGTTGCTGCTCTCTGGTTTTGTGATGAGCTTACAAAGATCCTTGAATTTTATGATTAAGTGTTCCAGTAAAATGTTGAGGTCGGCATTTACTGTGCTTACTGTTCCTGTACAGGGATGTTTACCTCAAGATTCTCAGCATATTTCCCTCCTTATACACAAGGAGAGTCAGAAAGAGAGTTTTATTAAACTCCTCCTGTTCTGATTTGCATAATTCACTTGATATTCATATAGCAGTGCAGGGAATTCTTTTCCTGAATAGGGCTTTTGTTTTCATGCTTTGGCTGTCACCCAGTGGCAAAAGGCTAGATGGTACACAACTGTAAACATGGGTTGTATGAACAGTTAGACATGTAGCGTAAAAATATAAATACATGAGATCACGTTCACAACATATCTCACTAAAAATCAGCCTTTAGAGTAGTGTATAAGCCTAACAGAATTAACACTGTAAATCAACTGAGAAATTTAAATGCCAATAAGTATAAATTGATATTTGTAAAATCTTAGACATACTCCGGTACTCAGGACTATCACTTGTAGTATCCAGTATGGATAGCTTCATACTGGAATTTGGTCAGTATAAGCACCAAAAATAACATAAGTTGATGCTGAAATTGTGATGAACAAAGTCCATCTTGTTTTTAAGAAGGAGAGACTTTTTTTGGGGACAAAATTTATGGATTTTGCAAAGAGTGAACAAAGGGATCAAATGTCAAATTTGGTTCATATGAAAAAATTGTCTATTGGAGCTTCTCAACTTTTAAAATGTTTTTCAAAATCTTTTAAACCATTAACAAGTAAACAAGATCTTAAATCAAGAGTAGAATATACTTTTTACTACTACAAAAAAACCATTACTCAGAAATTATTATGAGCAAGACTGTGACATGTACCTGATTTACTGTGCTGTTTAGATTTGTAGTACCAGAACAGATGTTGCTGCTACCTTTTCCCAAGGTGTGATTCATCCAAGTATGAATAAGTTTTATACCAATCCATCAAAATACTTGAAAGCAATGCTTAGTTATAACATTGACATGAGTGCAGCTACACACATGTTTAAATGATTTGCTTAGTTGAGTGTTCTGCCTCTCACAGAGTTAAGATATTAGATTCCCCCCACCCCCCCAAAAAAAAAAAAAACAACCCAGGACATCCATTCCTCTTCCATCTGCTCCTCTCAGGCCAGCAGAGCAGGAATTGAAATTGTAGCTTCTCATCCAAGCTGCTGTCTTCCTTATTGGGAAGAGTAAGTCACCAAAGATATGAAGCCTACATAGTCTGTAGCATCACTTTGTTCCTTTTACAGAATCTGTGACTAAAACAATAAGTAGTGTTAGAAACTACTGTGAAGTTTATACTCTTTCTGTAAAAATTTTGTGAAGTTCATAACCAAAAAGATAGATCTTAACAGGGATGTGGAGATGTGCCGAGATTGTCTTCTAGAAAGAAGCAAAGCCAAGCCACTCATAGCCTGTAAGCATATACAGGTGATGAGAACCTCCTATTGCAGTTTGTTACTTAGCTGTTTCTGATCTTCCTAGTTCATGTGGCTGGATCCCTGTTACATTCCTTATTTCATAATCACTTATTCCTCAAAAAGGCTTGGCAGGTTCCAGGAGAGCAGTTATTCTCTACTATTAGCTTTTCTCCTGGCAAATTTGACTGGCAGGTCTTAAAGCTTGTTTTGTTTGTCATCTGGTACAGACAAACTGGTTAAAGAGTTACCTTTTCAGTTTGGCCCTACAAAAATTCTGAAAACTATGGATGACCATGAGCCAGCAATGTGCCCTTGTGGCCAAGAAGGCATCCTGGGGTACATCAAGAAGAGTGTGGCCAGCAGGTCGAGGGAGGTCATNATTCTGCTATCATTGACTTTCATACGTACGAGAAACCCAGAACAAAGCCAGAAAATTTAAAGGGAGTATCAAACCCTCATAAGGATTGAGAATTTTTAAATGTATTCTTACATTTCATGAGCTGCATGTTTTTAACAAAGTGTGGATTAGAGACTAAATATTCCATTGAGCAGTCTTCTGTTTTGAATGTGGTTATGTAGTAGGTATGTGGAAACCATACAGGCTGAGAGTGGAGCTCAGGTAGTTTCTGTGAATGATTCCAGCCTATGTAACGAAGAGGATGAGATTAGTATGAGAAATAAAAAACTGAAACAGTGTGGTTAACTTCTGAGGGAAATACTGTACATTTATCATATATGCCATGAAGGAAGCCTGCACTGGCAAACCTAGAAGACTAGTAGATCAGCACAGGTGAATCTACAGCTTCTATATGTCTTTTAAATATTTTATCTCTGTTATGTTTCCTAGTTGACACTTTAACTTCTACAGCTACTGAGTGGAAGGTACAATAGTGTTACTTTTCTGCACCAAGCTTTTACTTTAAGGCAACTTCCAACAATTAAGTGATTCTTACAGACTCTATTGACCTATATAAAATAAAGAACAGCAGCCAGCTTCTCTCACAGCAAAAAATAAGACAACTTTTCTTAAAAAAGCATAACTATGTGACTGAACTCCCTTACTATTATGCGGACAGCATGAAGCTGTTCTCCACGCTCAGTCTGCTGCACAGCCACTGACAGAGATGCCGCTGTACATCTTTTATGTACATTTTTCTTTTTGAGGAACTTTTTGCAAGTTCTCCTTTTTCTCTTACTAAAAACAGAGGACTGTTGCATACTCTTTAAGTGCCACTAGATTTTCATTTGCCCTTTTAATTTGAAAACCTAGAGACTTTATCTCTAACATTAAAAACTGAGGGTTTAGAATCTTATAAACTAAAACATACAGTTATTTTAGCCAGACAGATGGAGTTTGAGTCATTGGTATATAATACTACTTATCAAAGCAGTCCACAGCAACTAGTGAAAGTTTTAAGAAACATGCTAAATTGTGGTTTCAAAAAAGGCAAGATTACATTCTGCCAGACTTAAACCCTGTAATCTTACCAGTAAGCACAATACAGAGTCAGTATAACTTTGTTTATTTACATTTGTATTTGTGGTCTAAATTGGCAGGCAATTAAACTAGACTTCTCAAAAGCAAATAAGACTGCAGCAGAAAAAGATGGTAGATATGACAAACAGATGTCTAGGCTGTGTGTATGCATGTGTGTTTAAGCAATACATATTGAAGTTTCTACTGGAAATGTTCAATATTAAGTTTGAATTTGAAAGAGAAGTACTATTTCAGATTAACAGCTTCGCTCGTTTCAGATATATAAAAAAACCCTGAAGTAAATTTCTAGAATTGTAACTCACACCTTGCACAGACATCTCATGATGTTCAGGGATGCCGTGATACCAAGGTTCTTAAATGAAATAATGTGAAGTCTTTATTAAACAACTGTTGACTGCAAACAGCAGTCATTCAAAAAATGTATCTTGTTAAATTATCTGCACTGGTCAAATAGCAAATACCAATTCACTGTAACCTGACGTTTCCCAGAGGCTGTCCTTAGCACTCTAGTAATCTCTGAATAGGTTTAATTTCATTAAAATTATTTGCCCATAGAACATATTCTATATACACCATGTGTCATCTGTTCTGTGTGGAAAGCAGGAAGATGTTTTGGTCATACACCTTGCAGTTGCCCTTTTGTATGCATACCCCTTCATCTCTGCTCTGATCATGTCTGGCCAGCACAGCAGTGCATGATAGGAGTGCTTCTTCACTCCAGCTGTTTCTAACTGCCAATACAACTACTTGTGGTTATTTTGAGGAACAGAATAATTCACACCTTGTTCTAAATTGTATCAGTGATCAAATAAGAACAGTCTATGACAAGGCACTGAGCTTTGAATCGGAAGAGATGGCCAATCTTGGTCCAGGTCCAGCAGATGTCTCTGCTATGTTAAGGTATAGAGCAATGACAATTCAGAATCTGGGCTCTTGCTTCTGAGCTCTCTATATTTATATTTTGTTATGTACTTATAGTGAAGCATCAAACGACAATTACCTATAAGGAAGCTTACGTTTCGACTTTGGGTGACTTTCATGATTTGAAATCTTTTCACGCTTGTGACTATTAATAGTGTTCTATGCATTAGATACATTACATACATGTAGTTCAGCTGTTCTATAAAGCAGTTAAATATTTGAACTTTTAAATATGAAATATTAAGATTTTTGATATTAACTAAATATTATATTATTTCAGCTTTTATGAGATTTCTTTCTGCTTTCAAAGGAAATGTTCTGCATCTTTATTAAAAGAGCTGTCCTTTAACAGTCTGTGAATGGTTGTTTAATACACGTTTAACTGTAGTTTAATTTTATCATCATTATGCCAATAAATAGTTATAATATACATCATTTAAAGTGACTGTAACCACAGAGTGACTAATGTATTAGCTATGGATGAATACAGAGTTGAATGCCAACCAAAGTAAATTTCTTGCTTGTATTTATTGTGGTAGATTAGGTACAAAAGCTATATACAATAGCAAATCAGAATATTGTTCAGTGTAATGCCATCAGAGCTGAAATTTTCAAGATTACAAGTCTATTTTCTGATCTCTTTCTTTGTTTATTTGTAAAGAAATCTAAACATGTAGTTTTGACCACTTTAAAAAGGAATTTTCACATAGAAAGGAAACTAATGTCTAAGCACTTTTATAGAGGAAACTATTTTCAGGGCCATTTATTTTAGTGTTCCCTTTGCTTTTATGGCAGATATGCTTATTTAACGCCCAATTTCTTCATCTGCTACAGTGTCCAGTGAAACTATAGAAAGATGAGAAATTGAACTGAGGAAGGATTAGTCACTTGTTTAGCAATGCTTTCTTTAATTGGCAAATATGTATTCTTAGCAAGATGAAAATAAAAGGGTTTGTGCTTGTATGGTGGTTACACAGTGATTATTCTTCCAGTATGAGAATTTAAGAGCATAATTCTTGTATGTAAAGTTCTTTTCATTTAAGTTAATCTAGTGTAACTGAGAGAAAGCAGTAATCAGTGATGAACAATGTACTTTGGAGATCTGTTTGGTTTGAGCATACTGTTTTTTAGTTTGATTTTATACGTGTTGAATGGACTGAAGTCTATACTTTCATATATTCTAGTTGTTCTGTTGAGTGTAAGACAACTGGTCTTTCTGGTGGTCTTCATTTAGAAAATGGACCATAGAGTGAGACTAGTTTACCTTGAAAAGATGAAGACAAGAAAACTGAAAAGAAAATTAAAGTAAACTTTAAATTGAAAAGGAAGCTTTTGAAAAAATAGAAAGGAAAGATAAATCAGCCTAGAGGTTGTTTTCTTAAGTGTGGTGGAAAAAGCTGAGCTCAGTGTTTGGCTTCTGTCTCTTGATTTTTATATACTGGTTGGAGCTGGGTCATTTATATTTAGCCCCTCTTGGGAGGAAGTACCTCATGTTGGTAAATGGTCAGTACTTCACTAGAAGAAAGATTCACGGGTTCTTTTAAAATTAATTCCAATATGGGAAAAAGTTCCATGTGCTTTCTGAAATGACAGGAGAGTAATGTTAAAATTGCTTAAAAGTGTTGGGAGTTTGAAGGGATTTAAAAGCTTGTTTTGAAGCTTTTACTTAAGTTGTCCTTACTATGTTGAACATATATGTAGTTTGTGACCAGGCTGTTTTATTTTGAAGCTTTAAAATTTCTGAATTTGTTCTTTGAATGATTAATTTGGAGCTGAGTATGTAAAATAAGATGTATTAAAATTAGCAGATCTTAAGCTTATAAACTAACTCAAACTTGTAGTTATAGTTGTTTAATCAGTTTTCATACTTGGTTATTTTAGATAGAGTTCATGTCCTGAATTATTTTTTATGCTTCAAATGATGGTGGGATTACAAAGCTGATCTTATAAATAGTTTTAAAATTTCCTGAACAACAATTAGAAGTTTTATGTGATGTTTTTAAGCCCAGTCTATATTTAAATGTCTCTTGTATTTACAATCAAAGGTGGAGACTAATTTTATATGATTGAACTTTTACTTCTGAGGTTAGAAAATGAAAGTATATTTGCTTTTCTTTATCTTCAGCTCATCTGCTTTGGTTTTAACATATCTTTTGGAAAAAAAGGCATGTTTGTAAAGGCTATTAAATTTTGTTTGACCTTACTTTCCATGTAAGGTATACAGTGGACCCTAATGTTAAGTTATGATCCCCAAGCCTGATTGATATGTAAACATAACACAGATGGTGTAGAGATGATTTTGATGATAATTCATTTTTCAGCTAGTCACGAAGATACTTTGATTACAGTGTGTTTAAGTAATTATAACATAGTGTTCAGTGTTAGTCTTGTTTGTAAGGAACACATGGGAAACAAGTTACACGTTATTCATGCTCCACAAAGGATGCACTGTGGTGTGACCATTTTAATTTCTAATGCTAGATCAGAAACACAGTATTTTAAAATATGTCGTAGAGCAAGGTAAATACATTAAGCATAGACCGAATAAAAAGTTAAGTACATAGTTTTGGGCATAAATATTTGTTTTGGAAAGTATTTGTTACTATATGAAAGAAGCCAGTATGCTTGAATTCAGATTTCACTTTGCATGCAGATCATTAAAAAGTCACATGCTTGTTTTCACATTTATATGAGTTCTGGTTATAATGTAGTTTATCTTCTATAAGCATTTTGAATGACAGTGCTGAGAAAAAAGTAAACAGCATTAATGAGGTTTAGTTAGAAAACTTATTCTGTCTTTTATTCTGTCTTTGCATGATTTGTTCACACCCATCTGCTGTCGTAAGTGATGCTTACTGGCTGTGCTGATGGCAATGAGCTGACAATAAAACTCAAGCACTTACATAAAACAAAACAGTATGTTAAAGAAAATCGTACCAATATCTATTAAAGGAGTATTCCAAACAAACTGATATACTTTAAAATTTAACATTGTCTACTCCATAATTAATTACTCTTTTTTTGGTCTGATTCTGCGATAGGATAATTGACCGGCTAGATGGAGTTCGTTTGTTATGGTCATTGTTGAAAAATCCTAATCCAGATGTTCAAGCAAGTGCATCTTGGGCTATTTGTCCTTGCATTGCAAATACTAAGGTAAGAATGTATTTAAAGTAATAGTTTTGTTATATATATACTCACATACAATTTTTACATTTGGATCATTTCCAGCAATGCTTTGCTTTTTGCTACTTAACACTTTATTTCATTCTGCTGACTGCTTAAAAAAAAATTATGTATTCTTTTTTCAAAAGTGAATAATCCTCCATCTACCACTATAGCATTCTGGTTTGCCTTTACAGTGCTTACTGTATTTGGAAAAGATGTTTTAATAACTTATCAGGACCTAAACTTACAGTTTCCAAATAAAGCATGCTGAAAATCTGACAATACTGAAAACAGAAATCTTCTACTCACAGGCTATGAATAGCACAGGTAGTTGTAGTTGTTCTCCACTATGAGGTACTTCAACTATGTTCTCAAGAGACCATCATTTGGTTTCAGAGCATATTTCAGTCTCGGTGCCAATGTAATCCTTAGATTTTCTGCTCAGACTGCCAACAAAAAGTGCCAGTTGTGAATAGTGGTTGTTGTGCAGGTCAGTTGTGCAGAAGACTGAGCTATTCATTTATTTCATGTCAGTTTCCAAATAGAGATAAAATGGTGAGTATAAGCCGTAAGTCATCATCAGTCAATTCTTACCACTGACCTGTGGTAAAATTAATGGTGAGGGTTTTGTTTCCCATTAGAAGTTTCCTGGCATACTAAGTAGACTTTTATTGTTAATCCTTGTACTGTAATATCTTCTGTTTGTAATTTGCCTCCATATTTAATGCAGCTTTTGCATCTCCTCTCTACTGTACCACAAATATATACCCTTCTACATATCATTTGGGATCCTGACTATATAAAGAATAGAAATTCTTTCAAAGTGCTAGATATCCTTAGCATCCTTTGGAGGCAGTTTCTTCTTTGAAACTGAGCACAGTCTGGTTGCTATTAATTTATATAGATGGATAGATGTAGATACATTGTGAGAACATTTGGTCTTGATTTTTCTAACTTAAACATTTTCTATTTCTTCATAATGATTTCTACGATGGCAGCTTGCTTGCCATTTTTCAAACATGCTGATTATTCTGTATTATCTTTCCATCTTTTTTAAAAAAATCTAAGCTCTAGTATAATAAAGTTTTTTGTTACCTGATGGTGGGGTGTATACATGTCTTATCTGTCAAGATATGACTATACCTGCCTCTCTCTTGAACAACATTGCTATAACTGAATGTTAAAATAGTACTTTATCTCAGAACCGAGGTAATACTTACTATGTGTAAGGCTGTGCAACCTGTAGTGCCAGAGTAGAACTCCACATTGCTAGAGCTTCCACTAAAAGCACATTTTCAGAAACTAAGGCGATAGAGGACAGCTACTGAAATTATAGACTACATGGATTTTTTTCTTGTTTTTTTCCCCTGGATATTTGATGAGTGTAAGCTATGTACATCCTTAGTGTAACCATCCTCCTTTCATCTCTCTTGGCTGCCTGCCCAAATGCTAATCTGTGACCCCACAAAGAGTTCTTTGTGTGAGACTGAGGCAGAGCGGCACACTGAAACAAACCTACCAATAATACCCTTCCCTCTGACACTGAATGGAAAGAAATATGTATAAAGCAGCGATTATAGCCACATTGTGGAAATGCAGTAACTCTTTATCTAAACAAAATATTGATTTTTTTAATAATTCAAAGTTAATAATATTCAACAATTTACATGATCTTCCAAGGAGCACAGTTTGGTTTATGCAGTGTTTGATTCAAAAGCAGTAATAAGCATATGACTTAAGAAGGATTATGTGCGTTCTGGCTTTTCCAAGACTGTGCTTGGGACTGCAAACCATGTGTCAAATATCTGTGAGCTTGGAATCTGGATTTGTTTTCTTTTTTTGTGCTCTTTTGTGGAAGCTGTAGTGATTCTTTTCCGTAGTGTGGAGATTCACAGATGAAATAGAACTCTTTAATAGTATCAGAAACAATGTAGTGCAGCATCCATTTTTCTGTACAGACATTTTCTGTAAATACAACTTAAAGGTTATTTTATATGATATTGGTAAAATCTTAGAAGCTAATCTATAATACTGATAGGACTGTTACAGTATGTGAGTACGTGATTATCTTTCATGCACTTACTCTCACTATAATCTGTTTAAGATTGGAAAGTCTACCATTTCTGTTTTACCATTAGGGTGATAAAAGTCACAAAAGGGCAAGACTTGAATTCTCAAGATGTTTAGGTGCTTGCGAGGTTTAAGCTTATGGGTCTAACTAGTTTGTCTGCTGCCAGACAGGAAGGTAATTGCAAAGGGAGCAGAATCCAAGTTCCCGTAACCCTAGATTATATATGTCAACAGTTACATTATAGTAGCTGATTCAGAGTACTTCCCATAGAATAGATTTGTATCAGTATGATATTTTGTTACAGCAATATGATATAGGACAGTGATATTTGTCCATGAGAGATCTAAGACTTTTTAAATAGAGGCTATAAATTGTACACTGTAGTACATAAACTGTTATGGGTCTGGCAGCCATAATATTGGTTTGGTACCACTCTTCACCTCTGCATGCCAGCATTGGTTCTAAGTATTTTTAGCCAGTATTTCTTGTAGAATTAAGATCTTATAGGTCAACTGGCAGTGATATAATTTGGGTGGTAGAACTCTTCTGAGAAAATCTGCACAGCACCTGTGACTGCTACTTGTGAGCCTTAGACAAATATCTCATGATTTCTTTAAAATATAAGACATAAAAAGCTGAGAAAGTAATTTATTCAAAGGCATTATCTTAATAGAAGCAGATTCTTATTAATTAGTTCCTTACTTCCAGAAGGAAAAGTTACTACTGCAGGCACATTGGTAATGACAAAGTGTAAGTGCGCTGTCCAAGAAACACAAATGATTATGAAAAATGGCTAAGAAAAGTCTACTCAGCTCTGTTGATGTTGGAACAGCAATATTTGGTTATGATGCTTCTTTCAAAAACAGTATTTATAGTGTTCTCCCTACGTACATCAGCCCAAACAGAAAAATTTAGAGAAAAACTACAAAGATGTTATTTGGGCTATTATAAAATTCATCCAAAGGCATTGTGCCAATAAAAGGAGCACTGCCAGCTTCAGCTTGTATGAAAATACCTATTTCCTCACAGAGTAACCTTTAAATAGTATGTCTTAGGGGAAAAAAAGTTCTAGAGGTTATTTTCTGTCCTCATATTTAGTAGAGTTTTGTGTGCCAACATTAGAAAAGGAATGGTAATGTCAAGCTTCATCCTTTCCTCTGTCCTTTGTCTGTGTTTGTGTATCAGCTTTCAGCTTTCAAAGTTTCAGTTTTAGCCTTTGTTATAAAGCTAGTTATAAAGGCTTTCTTAGTGAACTTCAGGAAGCCAGCTACTTACAAAGTCTGTCAAAATAACTTAAGTAAATAGACAGAGAATGGAGATTTGAGGGAAGAGAGAGGGAAAGTTGGTAAATTTTCTTAAAATGTACTTGTAAAATGACATCTCACACTTTCCTAATAAGGCGTGATTCACACACCCCCCCCGAAGTTACTGTATCTCTTTCAGCTCTACAGTGGAATTTCATGGATATGATGAAGAATGATCAGCCATCTAAAGTTGTCTGTGTATTTCCTACATACAGGGAAAGACAGTGTCCATGCTGACACAAAACCAAAAAGACCAAAATCAAAACGAAACCAGGTTTAAGAGGGAAGGGTCATGAGATGGGCATGTGTGAAGGCCAAGTAGCCTTCACTCTTGCAAAAGTGCTATATACTGAGGAAGTGACTTCTACTGGAGCCAGTAGTCTGGAGTTAACCTGTGGGTGGAAAATATGCTGCTGATGACCCATGCTATTTAGGATTCTTACATAGATTTTGCTTGTTATGGAAATGTTGATGTAACCATATGTATAAAACCACAGAGAACATTTCTTTGCTAAAAGTAACAAAGAAAGGTAGTTGAACTTGGAAATTATTCTTGTGTTTAACAAATAAAATTATTTGCTGTTTTAAATGAATTAAGGTGCTTTGTTTTCACATTTTACTGATTTAAAGCTGTAGTGTATAAAGATCAGTCATGCCCCGTAATGCACATTGTTGTTCATTTGTTTTATATTTTAAAAATTTTATTCAAGTAGTACCAATACATTTTTGTTTAACAGCATTCTTTGCTTAAGTCCATAATGTCAAAATTCTCTGCTTGACTATGTACGGCATTTTCCAGTTTCTTTGTTTTCCTTGCTGTGCTTCTTGCAGTTCCATACAGAAACCTTGACAGTTTAAACTTAGTGCTCTTACTCCTCTTTCCATTTTCCTATTTGTTTTCTCTAGACATTATCATTTTAAACATAAATCATACCTACATCTCTCTATATTTGATCTCATCTTTCTGTAGTTTTTAATCCCTGATATCTGGATGTACACTTTCCAACTTTTAAGTGTTTGTTATGAACTAAACTTCAAAAGAATGCTATAAAAGAGACAAAAAGGAATTTTTAGCTTGCCCTGCAGGCCTTCCAGAACACCAGGGTCCCTGGAGATTTAAGAAGCCCTGCAAGTTAAACCTGACTTGGTGAATCCATAGCTGGCTGCCATGCTTGCCAGGGTGCATACAGAACCAGCCTATCCAATGATTCTTGACATAGGCTGCATAGAAGTTTAGTGAACCAGCTATCATGAGCAGTTTGGGCCTCCTATAGGTATGTTACCCTAGAGATATTGAATGGACTGCCATAAATTGCCCTGAGGTCCTTAATGTCTAGAAATATAGGAGTCCAATTCCTATAAAACACATAACCTGAAAGCTGTTAAGCAAAGGGAAAATAAGAGCATAAACCATATCTTCCTCATTGGGGAGTTCCATGCAAAGCAGCTGCCTGAGAGCTCCGAGACCATAAGAAGCCAAAAAGCTTAGGAGCTCCTGGAGACCTGGCTTTCCAGCTGTTTGGCAGCCCATCAGGCAAGAAGTCAGGGATTCTGTGAAAACCAGAAGCCAAGTAGCCTGGCAGGCTACTCACCAGCCATCTGGCTGACAAGAGAAAAGATGAAGAGGCACGTTGGTAATTTAGCCTGCCTTTCTGCCTGGTTTCTGTCAAAACTTTTCAAGAAGTCGTTGTGTTCTTGTGGAAGGTTTTGGTTCCATTCCATTAGCATTTTCTGATGGAATACTGTTCCAGTGGAAAATATTTGACCAGCTTTCCTTGTAACTTAGTTTATAATAGCTGCACATGCTAGTCAACAGCTTGTCATGTAGCTTCTGTACTTTTAAATTAGACTTGCTAATTGGATTTTGAAAATCTATAAAAAGTTTAAACCCCATCCTCCTCACATTTGTTCTTTTTCATCTCATCTCTGTTTTTCCTTCTTGTCCATCTCACTTTTTTCCTCTTTACCCTCTCACTTACCACGTGGGACTTCCACAGATTTTAAGGCAAGAAAAGAACATGGAGATCATTGTGTCTGATTTGCTGCATAATATAAACCAGAAAATTTCAAGGAATCATTTTGTCTAGCACAGAAGCTTTTGATTGAACTATAACATATCTTATACTTCATGCTTGTTGTTCAGATTCTCAGTGGTCTGTAATGGTAAGTGGTACAATATGATATGATTGCCTTCTCATATACCACTCTAATTTATGGAACCATGCCAGAGTTGCAAAGATACAAACAATAATTGTTATAAAAATTTATTAGTTTGTGTTGTCACTGCATTGATTGTTTACCTAGTCTGTCCTCAGAACATTCCAATATTGCTGTATTGCATCTCTACAGTATTAAGCTACGTAATAATGATGACTATCTTATAAACCTATTAATAGTTACAAGAAGTTTACTTAGACACTTACTTGGATGCAGTTCAGTCCAAAGCCAATGGAAACAATCATGACGTTTTCTCTACTGTGGCCTCAAAGGACTTTGATATTACTAGTTTCATTGCTTCTGTGAAAAAAATTAGGATTTTAGCTTTTACCCAGGACTGAACTTCAGTGAGAGTTGTGAGGAGGGGGAGGAAGAGTAGGTGTAGTCCACCAAACTGAAGAATAAGGAAAACAATAGAAAAAAGTACTACTAGAAGCTGCATGAGTGACTACGTAGACTTTTTTTTCTTCCTCCACTATCTTTTAGAGAACATGCATTGCATGCTTTCTTGGTCTGTACACTTGGCTAATGGACTTTGCTTTTGTTTCTTGAAACTATCAATAGCAATAGACTTGCCAAGTATTTAACTGTGTGATGATCAGAAGATCCCTGAAGAGCCAGGAGTAGGGAATTCTGCTCTTCCAGGCTACAGAGTAGCATTGGAGCCATGTTAGAGCAACTCTGATGCTTTGGCTTTAGCTGCTTCAGTGACGTGAAAAGAATAGGAAAATCCATGTAGGTTGTCTGCTGCTGTTTTCCTAACCCATTGCATTGTCTCAGAACAGAAGATTTGTGAGAGGTAGTGAACTAGTCTCACTGTACAAGGTCTTTCTTCATCAATTCTGATACAGTGGAAGCCTCCACAGCTGTGTAGACAGGAAAGAAACTAGCCTTTAAATATAAAGTAATTTGATTAATAATACCATTGAGTTGTTCAATAACAAAAATGAATAGAAACTTCATTATATAAATTGCATGTTTCCCTTTTTCACTGAGCAGCTATAATACAGGAATTTATCTGTTGCATTTCTTTATTTTGAACTTTAAAATGAATTGTGTGTTAGGCTGATAAATTACTCAGTTGGCAACAGGGGATGGAAATGGACAGCTTTCTTCGTTAAAGAAAAGGTAGTTTAAAGATAACCCTTGATAACTAAAGTTTATTTGCACAGTCATACCATCATTTTTTTGGGCACAAGCAATTCAATTTGACAAATTAGCTTTGACACTTTAAGCTTTTTAAGATGTTCTAAGAGTTAAATACTACTTGTTTTTAGTGGAGAAGCTTTTATCTTTCAAGTGGAGTATTTTTAAAGATAAACACAATGTGTTTTTGTAATACGGTGTTTAGCTTTAAAACTTTCGAATAAAAAAAAACAATATTCACTTCAGAAGAAATAAGAAAGGAATTCACTTACAAAAGAATTCAGTAGTTCTTTTATAAGAACTGTATGTTTCAACGCTGATGAACTTTATTTACTTAATGAAAATAACCACAAACCCCCATATAATATGATGACAAAAGAACTCAAAAATCCCAAATGTTCTCCTTGTATAAATACTGCAAAGATCAAGTGATTTTTCCAAATCTGTCTTTCTGCAAATATCGTAATGCTTTCTGCTCCTAATTAAAAAAAATATGTGTAAAGCTGGTCTGTGTCACAGTATTTCTGCTCTTGGCAGAAGCCAATGTAGAAATAAGTGAAAAAGGAAAGTTAACTACATTTTCTTAATGGTCATACAGTTCAACAGAATGAAAATACGTGATTAAAGAGTAGTGGGATGGGACTTTTGTTAGCTCAGCGGGTAACTTTGCTGGCCTCAGCATCTATGCCGGATAGGGTTTTTTTTACTGCTTGAGATTGCAAACTCCTCCCTTTGAATTCAATTTAGAAATAATATTTATCGTGCTTTCTGAGGATAAAAACTTGCTGCCTGCTAGTTAGAAGATGTGGTCATGTGAAATCATGAAACATCCTGTTACCTTTTCACATCTTCTTCAGCCGCTTTATATGTTGTTTAACAATCTTTATTTCTTCTTATCTGTCACCTCAGGTTAGTTACTACACTAAAAGTTATAATAATGATGAATATTTAAAATGATGATATTTCCTGTTAATACAGTAAAACATTCTTGCCCTTAATGGTTTTAAACATTTTTATTACTTCTTTAAATGTCTTTGTGTTTGACCTCTTACTTTGTTCAGCTCAGGAAATATTATTGTTACAACAGAAGCATTAAACCTATTATTAACATGTACACTCAGATGTATGCAATAAAATTATCTATTTTATTGCTTCTCAGTGGGAGTGATGTTATCAATATTTTTATCTATAAAGGCTGTTTCTTAGGCTTAATTCTTACCATACCATTTTTTTCGCTGCATAACTTGGACTTGAGTAGCCTTGTTAGGAAAACAAAGTAAAGTTTTGTCACAATAGGTAAGGACGGGGAGTAAATTACCTAAATTTCTAAACATCTTAGGATACAACTATACAAAAAACAACTTGAAATAAAAGAAGAATGTATTTAATTACCTAAATTTACTTAAATACATTCTTCTTTTATTTCAAGTTGTTTTTTGTATAGTTGTATCCTACGATGTTTGCTAAGCTTTTAAGAAACTTGAAGTTTGTTGTATAACTTCATATGTAACATTAAAGAAAGTAAATGTAGTTTAATGGCTATATTAATAGATTAGAGCTGTAGTATATAAATACTGAAGTATAAATGTAGTCTTGTGCTGGAAATAGAACACTTTCCCCTTCAAGTTCAATATAAAAATCATGTTATTACCCAATAGTAAACAACTCAGACTTTGATATAATGACATTACATTTCTACAGTGAAGTTTAAGGACTACAGGTAAATATGAAAGTTTATCACACACTAATAGCGGGAAATGACAAACCCTTTGGGATAAGTCTCACAAAAAAGTTGTGTGTTGATTAATTTAGAAAGTGGAATTTAAAAGTAGCTTTTTTGTCTATGTGAAACAAAAAATGCAAGAAAGATTTCCAAAGACATGTTATTTATGATTTGTCTTCTCTCCTGCTACAAAAATAAGTATAAATGAAAATGCCCGAGAGTATTTGGAAAACAAAATCATAGAAATTACTTTAGACTTTATAGTATGAACAGCTATCTGATCACTAGTACAAGTATACCCAGAGAACTTAGATTCAAAAGAATTAAATCCAGACCTCCACAATTACAGGCACAACTTCATATAATTCCTTCTTTAAATATCTTTAAAGTATGGCAATTGTATATAATAAATACACATCTTTCATTTTTTTAAAAAAGCAGAAATTTACCGTACAGAGCAAGTATGTGGTTTTGCTAAATTATACTAAAAAGATCGCATTTGTTGTTTAAATTTCTTTGGAAAAAAAAATAATCTTGCAAGTAATGTAACAGCTTTTAAAGCTCTCATTTCTGCCCTTCTTTCTGCTCATTGTTCTTCAAATTTCTTGCTTCTTTACTTTTCTCTTTGTCTTGCACAGACCACCAGACTACACCCACAATCACATTTGGGAAACTTTCCTGACATGTGGTTTCTGCAGTTTCCCTCTGCTTTTCATCACTGGTAGAAGGTTCTGTCCTTGTGTTTAGCTGGTTTCACAGACGATTATTGAAGCTCTTTTCTTTTACTTACTGCTGGATTGTTTATATATTATTCCATCAGTTTAATTGGACCGTACTCCTTTACAAAATGTGGAAAGAATAAGCTTGTCAGAAGAGAAATTTAACAAGTAGGGTTATAATCACCTGGAAAGAAAATACCTGTACAGGTAGGAAAATATAAAATGTACATATTAGTTCATGAAGATGGAATACAGATTATCTTATGTCTTCATGAAACATCTTTCAAGAGCATGAATAATAATACACAGATATCTGAACCATGCAGAAAAGCAAAATCATTTTCATGTATAACAGGGCCCCTTTCAAATCTTAGATGCTTTACTGTAGACTTTACCTGTTAACAGAAGCCCTTCTTATTTGTTGAACCAGTATTTAGGCACTGAAGTAAATGCAAAATATCTCATTTTCTTTCCTTCTCACGTGTCTGCTCATTTAGCTTTCTAGCCCTCTATGTATAGGTGAGAAATATCTGTGTAGAAATCTTTCTCTGTAACCCGTTATCCATCGACTTTGGTCAAATTTTAAAATCTCAAGACAGACATGAAAACTGATACCGAAAAATATTGGGTTTTTTCAGGTGATTGTCTGTAGGTATGTTTAAACGGTGCTATGTATACACTAGCAGTGACAGAGAAACTTTTATGCTTGTGTATCTGTGGGAAACACGCTGTAACCCACCTCCCTTTACATGCAGCTTACATGGTAATAAAAGTGGCAGAGCACTGCCCTTCCTTCTCTAGTTCTCTTAGCTGCTTTTCTGAGTCACAAACCTTTATTGTCCTTCTACATAAATATTTAGACCCTCTTTTAATTTCTGTAAGGACCTCTGTTATTTGTTCATTCTGGGTTTTATAGGACTTCATCACAAAGTTTGCTCTTGGATACTATCCTTTTTCCACATGCTGTCGCTTCTGGTTTTGACCCTCACACTATATGGCTTTAACCTCTCCCTTCAGTCTCAAGAATTGCACTGCCTGTGGTGGAAAATGTTTCATTACTGATGGGCCTGTCCACTGTTTTTGCTTGTGTGAGTAGGAAACATCACAGCTAAGAGTTTTGTTTGACATTTGGACCCAGAACTAAAAAAGATGAACTGTAGCATCTTCTGGAATTTTTGTTTACCAAGTCCATGAGCAGTTTGATGGATTTGTTCAGCAAAGCTAACACAATAGAATTGGACCCTACTCTGTTCATAAATCAGCCCCCCAAAAGAAATAAATATAATCAAAACCATTCTTTGTCTCAGGGTCACTCCCTAGCCCTAGGGAAGTTATACAATCCATGTTTGTACTTTCATGAAGTCCTAAGACCTTTCAGTCCAAAAGGATTTCAGGAGAGTGTCTGGTAGTTTTTATTCAAAATTCTCCTATTGACTTGTTGAAGGAAGCAAATGAAATAAATTCCACTTGCTGGACCTTTCTTTCCATCTCTGCACATTTACCATCACGGAGATGCATAGTCTAAAATTTCTTCTACAAATTTACTGATGACACCAGGCCATTCAATGCCACCTGCAGATGTGCCATCAAGATGTCACCAAGATTCTTCTCTGACTTATTTTCAGTTCCTATGTTTAGTACCCTTTGTGAAGAATACTATTTGAGCACTAACGGCATACTTTTAGTAAATATTTCCATAAAAATTAGATGACCATCAAAAAACACCTGAAATTCTTGCCCACAGTGGTTTATGGCTTGTATCTATTTCATAATCAGTAGTTCATTTTCTTATGTTTCTACAGAAATCCCTAAGTTAGCCATAACTAAGTCATTTCCTAGTTTCTATATTCATTGGACAAAGACAGCTACTCATCTTTCCACATCCACATCTGAAAGGTCAAAAATCTAACAAAAAATGTTGAGCTGGATTGTATAAAAAAGTCCTGATAAACACAAATAGCTAAGCTCCGTACAGAGGTCCGCTCAACTAAAGTAACTGATGGCTCCATTCAAGTAGAAATGATTATATTGGAATACTTGGCATCCTCAGGTTAGGCTCTTGAAGTTCCATCCACCCCTTTGCTATTTATTATGTTTATAATGGAGTTTCTGAAAATGCTGCTGGATTTTCAGTGTTGTCTTTCAGGTTCTGTATAACTAGACATCCTGAGAACCCCTTCTAGATGGTTGTTAGCAAAATGTTGCTTAGAGTTACCCACAGATTGAATAAACATGTAAAAAATCATTCAAAGAATTAAATGTTTTTCTATTCTGGCATTGTTTCTGTCCATGAGGAAACTGAAAAGACATTGTCTGAAATAAGGTAACCTTAGATAGTGGAACATCTGACCAAAGAAAGATATGTTTCTTTAACGGAGTGCAATGAGTCTTGGTGTACAGCATTGATCAATTACTATGTAACTTAATCAGTTAAGAATTTGTGCTTAAACAAAACTAGATTTTAAGGGTATATGAAGTACTGCATGCTGGATGTCACTTTTTCAGATACTGTCAGTTCCTCTTTGCTTGAGACAACCAAATGAATTCCATACCCGCTAGTTCAGTCTCACAGTGCCCAAACTGCTGGTTTTCTCTGGTTTACACATTGACGTGTAAACATGTGCTTGATAATTTGAGTTGACTAATAAACACAAGAGTGTGAGAGTAGCCAATGCTGTGTCAGACCAAAGGTTCACTGACACAGGATTCTGTTTCTCATACTAGCTCACAGGGGATGCCTAAGGAGAGGTAGAAGAACAGGGCAAACCTGTAGCCATGATTTCCCTCCCCAGAATGCCCTCCCACCTTCAAGAAATCTGTGGGTCAGGAACTTTCTAAAGCAGAGGAAATACTTTTATATTTAATAACCCTTAAGGGATTTTTTTTGTGACTTTGTATAGTTAATATGTAACATGTAAACTAACAGCCACTGCAATTCTACTCCAAGGACTTCAATATCTCAGCTGTGCTTTGTTTGAAAATAACTTCATTTTATTCTGAACGTGCCACCTGCTTATTTCATCTGGTGCCCCCAGGTCTTCTAGAAGGGAGATCCCTGTGTGCCCTTTCTATCTACTCAAGATTCTATACATCTCTATCATACTGCTCCTCGTTTTTCTCTTTTATAGCCTTGAGTGTCCTAGTTGGTTAGATGTTCCTTCTACAGAGCAGTTCCCTATTTTTGGTTATTCCTGTTGTCTTTCTCTAAACCTTTTCTAATTTTAATATTACTTTTTCAAGATAGAAAAGGTGGACTGGATATCTTTTTCTTTTTCTTTTTTCTATTTAGCTTTCTGTTTCTTTTCTAAGAACATACTTAGACATTTTTCTGGAGTCGTGTTTATGTCCTTTAGTGACATTTTACATGGTTTGTTCATACTCTGAGGTGCACTGTGGTTCTCCCACACTTACTGGCATGACTTGTGTAACTCTTCAGTATTCTTGAATACTTATTTCCATTGACACAAGAAAATAATATAACCACTCCTTTGGCTTAGCTGTCAGACTTAATGTAAGAAATAGAAGACACTATGAGAGCCTAAACAGGGGTGTCTATTGCTCTTTTAGATGCCTAAGGTATGTGAGGCACCCACCTGGCAAATATGATAGAGCAGATAAGGGAGACTTGCACCCTTCTGGAGTGACAGCTTGAGGCCATAAAGAATACCCTGTGGTATCTAAAACGACACTAGATACCTTTATTTAGGCATTGAATTTCTGCCTATATGGTGGTACGTGGAACAGTCTAACTCTCATATGTCAATCAAGTTCCGACTTAGCCATATTTCTTGGTGAAGCCAACACAGCAATAGCTGCAGTTTTGAGTAATGATGTCATGCCAATCTCTTTTTTTCACATTTGCATATAAATATAGGTTGAATACTTTAAAATAATGTTTCTTTTGATTCTCATTTAGGATGCTGGGGAAATGGTTCGATCCTTTGTTGGTGGCTTGGAACTGATAGTCAATCTGCTAAAATCAAAGAATAAAGAAGTTTTAGCAAGTGTATGTGCAGCCATTACAAATATAGCTAAAGATGAAGAAAATTTAGCTGTTATAACAGACCATGGAGTTGTCCCCCTGTTGTCCAAACTAGCAAACACAGTAAGTAATTTCTAAAGGTACCTGAGTTTCTTATGTCACACTGCATTATACCCAAATAAAAGGTTATGACAAGAGTGGTAGATTTTGCAATACCTACAAGGAAGAGATGTAGAATCCTTCCTCTATCAAAGCTATATTTGACATGAAAACACTCTGTGGCTGGTACTAAAATTGCTTTGGAAGATGAGCTTCATTTTAATGGTCACTGTTGCTTTTGAGAGATGCAGCTGCCGTAAGAAAAAAGCACAAAGGGTTGAGAGAGCAATAAATCTGAACCGTGCAGAAAATCTCAATAATGGAGCTGTATATTACATTTAACGCTAATCTTATCTAATTTCCAATCAATTTAAAAGCACCTTTGAAATAATATAAAGATTCATAGCACTTCCTACAAAGAGAGTATTAAGGGACTACTAGCTCCATGCCTTACATCTCTCTCCAGTTTTTAATTGTACTGCAAGTAAATTGGGATGCCTTAAAGGTGTCTGAGAATACAATTCTGCTTTCCTATGAAATTTTTATGTTATTATGTTGTCTTTAATTTATGATGTTTTTACCTTCTTTAGAACAATAACAAATTAAGACGTCACTTAGCAGAGGCCATTTCCAACTGTTGCATGTGGGGGAGCAATAGAATTACCTTTGGAGAGACCAAGGCTGTAGCTCCTTTAGTACGTTACTTGAAGTCAAAAGATCCATCCGTTCACAGAGCTACAGCTCAGGCTTTATATCAACTTTCAGAGGATCCCAACAACTGTATCACCATGCATGAAAATGGAGTTGTGAAGGTAAGATGGAAGGTTTTTCTTATTTGGAGTTCAAATTATTGAAGGGGTTTGTCACATGGTCAAAATAAGAGATCTTTGATTTTAAATAGTTTTTGAATACTGCTGTGTAACTCAAATTTTCTGAACTTTATCCTAACAACATTTGGTTGAGTAGTAAATTATGGAGCAGTATTTCATTGCTAAAGATATTCCAGGTAGGTGGTTATTAGGAATGGAAATACAATGTGGACATTCACCTCTAGAGTACTTGACTCTGACTTAAGCTGGTAGTGACATCACATCAGCATTTTGTCATTCTCAAGTGACTTTTCCAAAAGCAGTTGGGTTATCTTAATGGATAGTTGCCTAGTATGGTGGAAAGTCGCCTAGGAGCTGAGTGTAACTGGATTTGGGGGCAAATTAAGATAGAATAATATGAAGGCTTAGTTTATCTGGAGCTGTTTCAGTGAATTAAGCATTTACTTATAAAAATTCTTATTTTAGGAGTTAAGTAGGAGCACATTCTGCAAAGACCTCACTCTAGAAAGACTTTTTCTCTCAAGAAGATTTTTCTAGCAAAGTTTTATCTCACTAGTTGAAGCCAGTAGAGTTATTCCTTTGGCACAGGAGAGAGAAGGATTACGGACTTAGAAATGGAGATTGTAGGAGCTCTCAATTTTCATAATTTTCCTGAAAAATTCACTGTTTGCAGACTTTTCATTTTGATTCGTGTTCTGGTAAATGTATTGAAAGTAAGAGTTGAATTATGATGTAGTGTTACTACGAATGTTGAATTATACGTATGCCTGTGGTTGTCTGTATCTGTAGTTGTGTTAAAAAGATACACTGGTCAAAAATGCTTAAAGACTCAGCTTAAATGCCATTACTTGAACTGACTCAGATCTAAGCTGCCCTTTCAGTGCTGAAAAGTAACATCTTCCCATTATGTTTGCATTATACTGGCTACATAGCACAGGGGAATATATACTGTACTACAGCTGTTTGAAACTAGTGTCTGATGACTTTCAAGTTGCTTATCTTTCCATTCAAATCACACAACCCATTTTCTGCCCTCCTGTCATCTGTTTTTTTCATTCATGTCATTATGCAGGTTTTAGGTTTTATAAGTTGTAGCACACTGAATGCACTGTAAAAAGCCAATACTGATGATACACTTTTGTAATAATTCCATCTTGGTCTACGTTCATCTTTATCTTTCACTCAAAATATTTAGACTAATTTAAGACATTTATTGGAACTTGCAGATAAATATGGATATACAGAAAAATATTATAGGTGTTTAATTTTTGTATTATTCACAATATTCTGGAATTACTATAGTATGTTCAGGGACAGAAAAAAGAAGTGGTAAAAGGAAGAGGGAAACTACAAAATAATGGAACTTGGGTTATGTTTATTGCATCTAAACTTCTTGTCCAGGGTGTGGTTCTTTTCTTGTGTGCAAGAAGCTTGTATTTTTGTAATGCAGTGGATGCATGGTTGAATATGTTTTTTTATGTGGGTCCATCACAGAACCAAAGTGGAGGTGCCTCTCATCTCATAACTGGTGGATGGCCTGAACATGTGAGAGGATATATGACCAATTCTCATCACGTGTGCTAGCACACACATGTATTTGTGTGTGTATAGGATATATAAGGATTTGGGGATGTGTGTGTATAAGATATATAAGGATATATAGGATATATAAGGATATTTATTTATAGGATATATAAGCAGATTTGCATTAGTAATATGACAGGAAGCATCTGCATTTGGTCCATGTTGAGACTAACAGCCAGGGTAGCAGTTTCGCTGAAAAGGACCTGGAGAGTAGAACATGAGCCAGTAGGGTGCCCTGGGAGTGATAAAGGCTAACAGGATTCTGGGCTGTGTTAGCAGGAGCACAGCCAGTAGGTCAGGTCTGGTGACTTAACACTTACTAATGCGCAATGCGTCTCATCAGGAGTTTGGGCTCCGAGTCCAGTGGAGGGTCACAAAGATTGTTGTGGACTGAAGCATATAACTTGTGAGGGAACTGAGCTTGTCTAGCTTTGAGAAAGAAGGCCTTTGGGCAGCAGTGCCTAATAGGAGCCTGCCAGTATCTAAGGGAAATTTATCGAGATGACAAAGGCAGGCATGGTAGGAGGACAAGAGACAAGGGTCATAAATTGAATCTCATGCGTTCCATCTGGATATAAGGAAAAAAATTCTTCTGTCAGGGTAATGAAGCACTGGAACAGTCTGCCAGAGAGGCTATGGAATCTCCTTCCAGGGGAATTCAGACCTGACTTGACAAAGCCATCAGCAACCTGGTTTGAATTCAGTGTTAACCCTGCTTTAACTAGAGGTTGGACTAGATGACATCCTGAGATACCTTCCAACCCAAATGACTCTGTGATTCAGATCATCTGATTTCTATCAAATGGCAAATAATGATTGATCTTTGCAAACCACTTCTTCACTATCTTTTGATAATTAAACAGTATTCTCCAGCTTCTCAGTGGATTTTATTGAGCCATACCGATGGCATATTCAGTTATAGAAAAGAGCCATAGTTGTGATAATAAGCTTTCCCATTCAGTATCTATAAACAGTCAGCATGTCTAATGTGTCAGAAACCTTCTTCACTATATTTAGGTGGGTATCTATCTCAAAAGAAATACTACCAGAGAAACAGATTTAATCACTCTGTTGTTTAGATACTTAGGGAGAAGCCTAAGATGAAGTGTCTGAGTTCCACTCGGTATCATTCAGAAATGAAATATTCATTCCAGGAGCAGAAGATTTGCTTGAATTTTAGGTCAGGGCTACAAATGTATGTGACTGAGACATGTGGTGCTATCCCACATACCTTGAAGCATTTCAAAATTCCATGAGGTTTGACGAATCCTCCTTTGGTTCACAAGATGTCAGTTTTTTGGGGTAAAGCAGTTTGACTTCAAACAGAGCTGGTTCTGTAATGAATCTTTAAAATGCAGTCAAACCCAATCAAGAACTGAGAGGTTAAAGACTGTTAAGACAAAAACACCTGTGAGCTCTACATTGCCCTGAAGGACCTCGAATAATTCTTCATACCTGCTAAGTATCACAATATGGAAAAGTCTTGGGAAGGATTTTTGGAAGTCATTCAGAATATCAGTGAAATCACTTCTAACCTTAAAAGGCTACACTGTTGATTCATGCCACCAGCCGTTCAGTTTGGTAGACTGAAATCTCTTCATAGCCAGGAGGTGCCTGTGAACCAAATACATAGCCAGGAAAAGAAATATTATGATTCCTTGTTGCTCATTTTTCTTACTGGCAGTTAAAAATTAAATATCCTTGGAAGAAGAAGATTTACCTGAAGGAGTAGTTCTTGCTAGTCTCCCAAAAATCAAAAATAGTGGAAGTTTGGCACAGTGTGTTTTCAGATAAACTAGATCAAACTAATCAGATGGTAGAAGTCATCCATACCAAGGATTGTCAGCCCAGTCAAATGTACTGAGTAAGTGTAAATATTTAAGAAGAGATCTGTCCAGCTCCTCAAGTAAACTGTCTTCTGTTCAGTGTCCTACTGAAGTCAGTGTGTATAGCGCAGAATCTGAAGTCCTAGAGTCACCCAGCAAATGTGTACTAATGAGGTGTAACAATTTACAATTGTAAATTGAGTCTTGAAAACAAATTTGATACTTTTAAAATTAGAAGATATTAATTATTTTAAGAAATCCATCCAGCTGAAGAAATTCTTTAAATGCCTCCCATAGTTAGTGCTAAGAGCTACAAATAAGTAGGTAAGCTGCATGGAATTATCTTACTCAACACCTGCACATACTTCATTTTTCTGTGTGTTTGTTTTCAATTACATTCAAGTGAACATTCATGGAAGTGCTTAGTTAAGAATCCTGCAGGCATTTAACCTGAAGAATATGAAAGTAATTATACCTAAACAAACAAAAACATTCTTCACAAATAATATTTCTGTATTTTTAATTATTCAGGTATTTTAAAATAGTGTTTTTTCTAACATAAGTATAAATGGAGCTGTTACTAAAGCTTTATTCCTTTAAGTCTTTAAGAAATCCCTAACACAACGCAAATAGGTAAAATGCATAAGTCTAAACAGTAGGACCCTGGAGCAGTTCCCAGCTCTTACGTTGAAGTGTGTAGCCTGGCTACATGCTGATTGCACATTAGGACTAAACCTAGATGCGTGCGTTCTGGTCTGTGTCAAAAAAAAAGAAAAAAGCAGGTGCAGAAGTGGAACCACAGTATGTATGAACAACTGAGAATCAGGACTGCAGGGCATAGTGCAAAATGCATTTGCCTTTGAACTAGGATATAGCCAGAGAGAATCCAATACCAGTGTATGTGTTGAAGTTAACACAGCTCAGAAATCCATGTTAATAAACTGTGAAAATCCTGTTCTTCTTACACCATAAAGTGACAAAAGTGCAGTGAGCAGTCATCAGAGCTAGCTGTCTCGAGCTATCTTGAGCTTTCTAGGCTTGGTAGCATGGAGCTCAGTGTCAGATGATTTGCCTTATTCTAGTACTATGACTGCAGTAGAGGCATATTCATGTTTTAAAAAGTGTGTAGTTTGATTTTTCCCCTATTTTTCAGGGAATGGAATTCTCCTACCCACGAGAGGACAATACCTATGGTCATCTAGAGTTTCTAACCCTAAATAAAGCCTGGTTTAATTAGCAATTATCCTACTGTGATGTTTCCAACAACTTTCTAATGCTTATAAGTTGTGTTATACCTAGAATGGCAAAGCAGCAAAGCAAAGTGAAGCAACAAGTAGAGCTTTTCGGAGAATATATCAGACCAGTGAGACAGAGTGGCTCCTATCTGGTGAGGACGCCCATATAATAAGTGAAACATTGTGGGCAGCTGGACAAAATATGTTCTGTTGGACCTATGATTGTTTCTCCAGTCCAAGTGCTTTTGTTCTGTGTTGCCAGAGCTGAGCAGATCATGGAGCAAATAAACACACACACCATGACAGCTCAGAGCATAGCCAGCCAATCCACCAATGCTTATGAGCTTGACTTTTATACTGGCACTGTTGGAATCACCATCAAGAATCAATTACTGGAGTTTCAGAAAGGCTGAAGAGGCATTACCAGATGGCAAGGAGAGTGGGTGTAGGAGATTCAGTTGCTCAAATGTGAGAGTCAGTACAGTGCCGAATCTTGCTTGGTCTGTTCGGTTGGTCTGCCCAGCACAGGTGAGACAGTAGTTGCAGCACTGTGTCTGTGCTGTGGGGGACCTTTGCACCATGCCTCTCAGTGATGACATAATGTCCGGATGTTTCATTCTAGCCTCTCCAGTGAGTAGTTGACTGCAAGCATACTTTTTATTTATGCAGAGGTTGTTATGTACAGATTTTTCCAGGACCAATCATATTTTTGCTCTGGAAAATTTGTCTGGGTTCCTTTGGTATTTTTTCATCCTTTTACCAGATATCTGGTGTTTCAGTAATCATGCCTAGTTGGATTAATGTCACAGCTGCTGTAGTTCCGACTGGGTTGCAATACATGCATAATCCCAGATGTTCTTCAGCACGTGTTCATATGCTATGTTCACATCAGCAGAAAGTCTGATGCTTCAGGGAAACATTTACTCTGTGTGAATGACACAGTTGCTTAGTGCTTGAAGTTGGTCAGAGACTTTCTCAAAGTATTGGACTTTCTGAGCATTCACTATGCAATGTGTATATACATGTTTCTGTCCAGGAAACCAGGAATAAAAATATATAGGTAATTTCAACCAGATTCTCATATTTCACATTTTGCCACTGCTGCAAACTGTATTTACTGATCAGAAAACAACAGGTATATGCACTGTATGCACACAATTGTGAGAGAAAACCAGTAGTGAGAGAAAACCAAGTTTTCACCTATTTGTAACTGCATCCAAAATACATTCACTTTTCTCAAGCAAGCCTATGCAACAAAAGGGTTGGAAAATACTGGTGTATGTCAGCTGCCATGTGAAGTTCTAAGTAGACGAACGGTGATTTTGGAGGAAGTTTAGTAATGCATTTTATGAAGTTTTTCTTTTATGTTCAGTTCCACACTCAATATTCTTATGACTGCGAATGGAACAATGGTTATGACCTGTGACAGATGAATCAATGTGTTCTTTCTACCAAACTCTAGAAAATATTTCCTCTCTCTGAAGTAAAAATTCATGGCTCTGCTGGAAAAGAGATTTGTATTTTCAAAGACCCAGTAATGACATGTGGGATACTAGAAAGCAGAAGAAATATTTAGACATCAGACTAAAGAACATGCATCAACCTGAATTCAAAATTGGAGATCCAATTTGGGTCCACAAACCAGGGGAGAAGTCCGGTGGGGGATTAGCAGTTATCCAAGATAAGTAGGAGAACCAGGCAACGTTCTTTACACTTGGAGTCTTTCACAATTAGAGGGAAGAGAAATAGGAAAAGTCTACATGGAAAGAGCAGAAAATCCTCCTTAAAATGTAGCTGTTGCAAAGGAACAAAGATGTCTATGTATAGTTGACTGCTGCTGAAACCTTGGAACAATCAAGCTTGTTCATGGCAAAATCTCCAACTGCCCACTGAAGAGTAGGGACACTCTTTTAAGATTAATTATAGAAAGACTGTTCTGCATGGCACAGGCAGATTGAGGAGGTGCAACTACTTTAGTAGTGAAAAGATTAATCTAAACATGTTTTAAAGGAAGAATCCTAGTCTTCTGAAGATCCTGAAAGAATATTTAAATCGTTGTCCTAGAGCTCATGTCACCATGTCGAATTAATGCAATGCTCCTCTGTGTAACAGTCACACTTTTTCTTCTTTATGTTGGCAAGCTGTGGATTGGGATGTGCTTCTGAAGTGAGTGAGTGAGTGAGGCTAGTGATGTGTATAGGCACTTATGAAACTGCTCATAATATACCTTCTAAAAAACTTCAAATATTTTAAAAGATTCAAAACATATACTAGTGAAAAACAAGTAACTGATAATTCTTGGTGATTCTTACTTTGCAACTGAAGAAAGATAAAAGGTGTATTTGTGTATTGTGAAAGTCAGTTTCTGACTTTGTAAGTGATATAAAGGATTTGTTTTTGTGGAATATCGTTATCATTTCTGTGTAAAGAAGGCCTTGGAAGTTTAAATGGCCTCATCACCTACAGAGTTGAGGCCAGCTTTTTATGATGAGGCTAATGAGACCTCTGAGGAGATTATTAAAGTAATGAAAAAAGTAAGAACGAGGGAAAATAAGCACTCAAAATCAGGCTATGAAAGAACAAAATTCATCAAAGTCATCATTGATCTTAAATTTAAATGTTTACATTGTGGACATGCCCATCTGAAATAGTCACTCAATTTCTTATTATAGTCAAAGAAGAGGAATACATTCTGTGTTGTGTTTCATGTCTCCTAGTTTAGACATTTATGGAAAAATAAAGCACCTCAGTCTCTACTGGCAGTATTTCCTAGTCTCCTTTGGCTATAATGGGAGTGCAGGTTCGAAGCTCAGATCTGCACATCTGCACTGTAGGCATCTATGTTTAATGGCATGAATCCTATCCCAAGGCAGTGGAGAACTTGTTTAAATGACTATACAGTCCAGTTCATTATTAAATAGGAAGGACAGAATTCTGAATAACAGTGCAATAAGAAAGACCTATTAAAAAAATAATTTATTCTCTTCCTAGAAAAATACAGATGAGAGACATTTATATGCTATGATGGTGATGAAACTCTATCTGCCCAGCAGTAACTGAAGCACACTTTGAACATAATCTAACAAAGCCATGTGTTTTAAATTAGTGGATCTAACTAACTTGAATCCAAGGATTTTGGGAAAGATCTTTGGAGTATTAAGGATGGATTCCTTACATCTAACTTTGGACACTTTTAGGTATGGAGTTTAAAGTAGTCTAAACTAAGACACCTTCTGTAGTCAATGGAAAGAGAGGCACCTGCAGACTTGTACTAGCTGAAAATAGATGCCCAAGATATCTGGAAGGAATAGACTCGTGAAAGTGCCTCGTTTTCTCCACTGAGTACAGAAAGGACCTAGGTTACTAGCTCAGACTAAACAGCTAGCTTTCAGACAGCTGAATTTGAATTAATATCCTCCTGAATGTTGATTTTCAACAAGCCTTGCGGTACAGGGGAAGTTGCAGGGTTGGAAGGAAGGTAATGTGCCAATATTTAAAGAGCCTAAATAAGATTATAGTCCTGTAAACTGGACACTATTCTCATGTTAAGTAGTCATAGGTACATACATTATAATACTAGAAGGGATCATTTTAATGATCTAGTCTGACTAGCCATGCTCATACAAACCAGAGACACTGCTTCAATTTATTTCTGTTTGGAATAGAGTATATCTTTTAGAAAAACACTGACTCTTTACTTAAAAAATTCCAGCAATGGAAAATCGACTAGAGCCATCATAACTTGTTCCAGTAGTGAAATACCTTCCTCATAAAAACATTTGCATCTTATTTGTAGCCTAAGATTTGTCTAGCTTTATCTTATGCAGTTACATGTATGACACTGTTGTTTGGTAAACTGAAAAGCCCTATGTAACTTCTGTTCTCCTATACATTCTCTTTGAGTAAGATCAAATTACGTGTCACACTGTCATCTTTTCAGTTAGCTAGGCAAGTGTAATCTCTGATGGAATTTATATCTTTTTAATTCTTTAATTATATTTGTGTACCAGCTCTGAATTTTTATTTTTGAACTTCCCTTTTGGAGTGAATTTCAACATACTTCAGAACAGAATTCAATATTCCAGTAATATCTGCATGAATACATAAAACAGGTAAAATAACTTTCCTGTTTCTATGTAAGCTCTGTTTGAACATCAGAGATTTTCATTATTCTGTTTGGCCACAGTGTTGCCCTCAAAGTTCATATTCAGCCAGCTTTCTCCTTTGATTCCCATGTCTTTTTGGAAACTGTTCCCGGGGTTAGACCTTTGCGTGCTAGAATGTTGGCCTTCATGCACAGGAGTAAAAATTAGGTAATACTGTTCATGTAAATCAGCAGTGAATTTAGACCTTGTGATATAATTTGATTTTTTTTTTCAGGAGATTAAATCAGTTTTGAATTGTTGTAAATACACTTTAAAAATGTCAGCGTTAGCTCTCAGTTTTGTAAGAATAATTCACAATTTAAAAGCAGCCATAAAATGTATTCAAGCATCTTATTGTTTTAGAGAGGAAAATTTTGAGAGACCAAGACACTGACTCTTCTTTTAATGCCTTTAAAACAAATTATTGCCTTTCCACAATGGAAGATTCCAGGTTTGGCAGAGATATGATTCATTAGAAAACTGAAGGGTTTCACTGGCTGAGAAGGTGGTAAATACTTTTGAATTATGTAGACACAAATGGATTAAAGTCTGTGAAAAAAATACCAGTGCCTTTGATTGTAAAGTATGAATCTAAAAAATGCTTGTTCTGCCTGCCAATGAAATTCTAAATGTGCAAGTACCTGATCAGGTGGCTTTCTAAAACATTTCGGGAAATCTTTGTAGTGAGGTAATTTCTATTATCTCATATGAGGATTTCTTGATGTTTTGTCTTAAAGTTTGTGCTTGAATTCTGAACTAATTAAATAATCAGTAGTAAAGGAATTAATTTTTCACTTTATTCATTTATTTCTGTGTACTGTGATGATGCTTAAAGCCATTGATCACAGATAATTAGTTCACTTTGCTAGGTAGTGATGTATACCTACATAAAAAGAAGACAACGACCCCAGAAAATTCCAGTTTAAACGTAGCACACAACAAGGTGCAGAAGAACAAACGGATAGGAATGGAGCTGTAGAAAAAAAAATCTTTAAAAATATTTGTATTGATCATATTTGATAGTTGAAGCAAACCAAGATACAATTGCTCCTAATTCATAGCTGCAACTCAATCATCGTAAGTAAAACATAAATATCAAATACTGAATGTAAGCTTTTTCTGAAAACCGAGGAAAGAGAACCACTGGATAGTAGCCAGTCCCCCAAATTTTAAGGCACTTATACCATATGGGAACCATAACTGGTGCTGTTGGCAGCTTTTTTGCATGTGTGTGTCTGCGCTGACGGCTGCACCAAGTTAGAATAAATTGGCCTTTGTTGAGTTCTGCATTGTTCTGAGCTGCTTTTGTTATCCAAATAAGTTTATTTAAAGATAGTATTGCTGCGCTGCACTATGAACAAGGCCATTTTCTCCTGTTTATTCCATTGTACATACAGAACTAATTAATTTTGGGCTAGAGGAACCCTTAATGATTATGTTACATATCTGAAATCTAGAAGATCAGACTTTCCATTCATGTTCTGACATTTTTTAATATTGAAAGCTTTTATCCAACCTACCAGTCCATATAACTGACCTTTAGCTTTACTCTGTGGTCTGGTTCATATAACTATTTGCACAACATGGAAGTACTCCATTTTCTTAATATTAAAAAATATTAATATATCCCTTCTAGAATATCAATTATTGTAGCTTATAGGAGCTTCACCAGGGATGCTGAAAAACTAATTTCAAGCGCTTGGTACAATAAGGCAGGCAAAGCAGAGACTCATGCTCCTAAGAGTGGGACTTCATTTGCATATTCATACTTTTGAATGCATATTTTTTAATTAATCCATCAGATTTGTTCTTGTCTTCTTATCAGGCTATAGCCTGAGGAGATGCATGGGGGTTTTTTCAGTTTCTTAACTTTTTTGTTTTGTTTTTGCAAAGGAGATTTAACAGCTATATTGGTTTTTACGTTTCTGTGATGAATTAATACATAAGAAGTATTTGTGCTTTTGGAGTTCTGTTCTTAATGGTAGAAAGGTTGATCACATGTAGGCTCTTCCATTCCCTTGCAATAATCTTGCAATAATCTAAGATATATAAGCAGTTGGTTTAATTATGATTTATGAAAGTTATTGTGAAATGTAGATTTAGTATTTGGAGAGTTCTTTTATACTTTGTTATAATGACTTTATTAAAAAATACGTTTTGTGTGTTTTATTATGCGGAGCTTCCAGAATATTGGTCATTGTTTGCTAAAGCCATAAATCCCTACAAGAAGTTTTGTCTAACCATTTTATGTGAAAAGACTTTCATAAGACCATCTTTGTGAAATAAATAGATGTGAATTACAACATATGGAAGATAATTACTAGTAATTTCTACTAAAACCAATCCAAACCCAACTTTTTGCCACAAACCATATATATCTGAAGTTTAGAAAATGAAATGTAAAAGCACTGGCACCTCCTTCTTTATGAGTATTTGGCTATGGGCTTGGGGTTTTTTTGTGGAGGTCTTTGATGATGACACTGAATGCAGAATANTTTTTTGTGGGGGTCTTTGATGATGACACTGAATGCAGAATATAGAGTTTTATATTACTGTGCAAGGTTTAAGATAAGAACTTTTTAAATCAAACAAAAATATTTAATATAGTATCTACACAAAAATATTATCAGGGTACAATATTATGTATTTATATACTTACATATTTAAAATTTTATTTTAACTTTAGAAGAACCCACTTTTCAACTACCATGGCTGGCTCTATTCAGGCTCCACAGTTCAGGCTGGAGATACAGGATGTTTGGCACAGAGTCCAAGCTGTTTTTATAAATTAGTTGTTAGAGTTCTTGGACATCAAGAAAGAGGGCACTAGATGGCAAAACTTCTGCATGTCTGTTGGCTACAGAAAGTATGCCCAATCCCTTCACCCACAAATGTATTGATCACATCACACTCTAAAATTTCAGATATAAGAGGTTCCATAAACTAAGTCCAATACTGGCATATTTTGTTTCATTTCAGAAGGATTAATGAAAATTGACAATGTTACGCCACTGCAATTTCTATTGTGTTAGCAACTGCCAGGTGTGAGCATTTTCTTTACAGTTTCAGCTCCAGGAAATAGAAATCAGTAAGCCT
>VXBO01000363.1:509118-543875 GCA_013400135.1 Rhinoptilus africanus
TACAACATATAGAAGATAATTACTAGTAATTTCTACTAAAACCAATCCAAACCCAACTTTTTGCCACAAACCATATATATCTGAAGTTTAGAAAATGAAATGTAAAAGCACTGGCACCTCCTTCTTTATGAGTATTTGGCTATGGGCTTGGGGTTTTTTTGTGGAGGTCTTTNTATAAGAGGTTCCATAAACTAAGTCCAATACTGGCATATTTTGTTTCATTTCAGAAGGATTAATGAAAATTGACAATGTTACGCCACTGCAATTTCTATTGTGTTAGCAACTGCCAGGTGTGAGCATTTTCTTTACAGTTTCAGCTCCAGGAAATAGAAATCAGTAAGCCTCTACCTTCAAAATAAGCAAAATTTCACCATTCATAAAGGAGGGGTATTTACATGCAAAACATTTTGCTTTTGCACCATTGCCAAAGGTAATGAAGTTTGGCTTCAGTGTAGATTAAGCCTCAGACTTTAGATGATTTTTCAAAATTTCACATTACTAAAGTTTATGATACGTAGCAAGCATTCTGCTAAAATCTGGCTGATCTCACATGGGAAAAACCAGCAGCCTACAGGAGATCAGCTTATCTTTGCCCAAACTCTGCTTCAGGAGACCTCTAATTTAGTAACGTTTGGATAGCAAAACTAGAGGCTGGCATAAAGCTCCTCTTGGCACATTTTAAACATCTTTTAGTCTTATAAAAAGAAGCTTGTCCCACTAAGCTGTAGGTTTGTTGGAGCTGTTTAACAGTAGCTGTGCCCTGCAGCTCTTTTAGTGATAAATGAGCCGCTTCAAATAAGTGCAATTGCAGCCAACTGTGCAGAAGGAATCATTAAAAAAAAATTTAAATAGACATTTTTGAACCTTAAAAATGCACAAACAAAGTATGTTAAACCAAAATATATGCTGCTCCTTTTAATGGAAATGATTGCTACTGGCTAAGTCTGCCAGCTTCAATAGGTGTGCCAAAAAGCCAAGGAATCTGGCAGAGTCCATAGATAGCAGTTCCATCTTTCATCTATATTTCTTTTCTGTATTTATCTTGCTTTAGAAAATGCAGAGAATGTCTTTTCCTTCCGTCTTGGCACTATTTTCAAACCACAGAAATACACAGAGCAGCTTCTTGCAATTGTTTAGCTCCCTGGACCAGTCTTATCCTTGTGACTATGTGAAATGTTTCTTTCTAATTTGGCAATAGCAAGAAAGAAGAATATTAAAATATTTTTATATTTATTGAATAATATCTAAATTGTCAGATACTAAAATTAGTTTTCTCAATTGAGAGATACTGGGCTTAATGTACAAGGGCGGAATGCCAGGTAATTATTTCTGGCATTCAGTTGATCAAAAATAGTTTCCTTGTATGTAAGGAGCTATTCGAAGGAGCTGAACATAAGAAATATAAAGAACAATATGCATGTATATGTACACATACATTTACATATGTATACATATAGATAAATAGAAGCTGAATTGTCACTCAGGAGTCCTTAATGTGCTGAATTATGCGTTCATTGTTGTCATCTGTGAAAACTTCTTTTTTCTTCTTCTTGTAGAATCACTCAGTTCAAATTGGCTTCAAGCCCCAATCATTTTAATCTCTTTTATGTTGCCATTTCAAAGAGCACTCTGTGGCATCTTTTTAGTAATATGGCACATCTTATTGCAGCCACTTTCAAGGTACAGATGCTAAGGAAAAGTCCTTTTGCAATGTGTAGATTATGGGATGGGCTCTAGTGTTAATGTTCCTCATCAGTATTTCTGCACTTTGGCATAAGGCCAGGGGACAGAAGGCCAGTGAGAATTCTGTCACTGACTCCAGTGAGGGCTGGATCAGGGTGTGATGCAATGGGGATTATATAACAATCAATTGCATGTAAAAACTAAAATGTATCTTCTCCTAGATGATGAGCGAAGGTCCATACAATTTCATTTTATTGGAAATTTTATTTTATTTCATTTTGTATTGATCTCCAAGGATGATAATCAGCTGAATTTACCAGGTGCTAGTCAGTACAGGATTTCTTGCAACAGTTTATGGTAATTTTTAATCTCTGGAAGTTTTGAAGAAAATATTAATGTTAAAGAATATTGGTACTTATTTAATTACCAAAGGAGTCTGATACACTGCAAATTATACATTATCTTCAGATCTGTGGAAACTGGAAAACTTTCACTATAAGAAAGACAGTGAAGTGCTGGAGTGTGTCCAAAGAACAGCAAGGAAACTGGTAAAAGTCTAGAGCACAAGTCTTATAAGCAGCGACTGAGGGAACTGGGGTTGTTCAGCTTGGAGAGAAGGAGGCTGTGGGGAGACCTTATCACTCTCTATGGCTGCCTGAAAGGAGGTTGTAACGAAATGGGGGTTGGTCTCTTCTCCCAAGTAAGAGGAGTGACAGGATGAGAGGAAACGGCTTCAAGGCACACCAGGGGAAGTTTAGATTGGATATTAGGAAAAATTTCTTCACAGAAGGGGTTATCAAGCATTGGAACAAGCTGCTTAGGGGAGTGGTTGAGTCACCATCCCTGAAGGTATTTAAAAGAAGTGTAGACGTGGTGCTGAGGGACGTGGTTTAGTGGTGGCTTGGCAGTGTTAGGTCTGTGGTTGGACTTGATGATCTTAAAGGTCTTTTCCAACCTAAATGATTCTATTCTAGATAGAAAGTGAATTTAAATTGTATCTAGTCTACTCATTGCATTTATATTGAAGGTAAAGATAAAAGTAAAAAACCCTCTCCATGACATAGTGTTGAGAAAGCAGGCACTCATACAGGTGCTTCCATACTGCCATACAGATATGACAGTTGCAAATACTGATTTCAGGCTAAGATACATAAATTGGGGGTCTATGGCAATATAGAAAGTTTAAAAATCTCCAGAAGGTTTTTAGAACACTTGAAATAAGAATTGTCATCTGGGGGTCCTGTCCTTCACCAGTTCTTGCCTGTTGTTTACCTTGTCCACAGGTATGTGGGATGAATCCAGGTTTATTTGCCTTTTTTATAGCTGTACACTGTATTTGTGCAATTTGCACAAATACAGCAGTTGTTATACTGGATTAGCTGCTTCACAGAATTCCAAAGAGAGGTAATTGCTGAACTCCAGAGGCATTGTAGGCTAATGGAGCGTGTATATATCTAAAGAAGGCCTGTCATACTTTTGTATGGGATTTACTGGACATTCAACGTATAGAAAATATTTTAGTAGTCATTTGCTTCTCAAAGCGTTTTGTCTTATCATCAGTTGTATGGTCTATTCACATGCAATAACATTGTTGCTATTTCAAAGTGTTGAATTGACCATTCTTGAATTCTAAGAGGGTATTGAACAGCACTCTTCACAAAGTTAAATTACTATACAATGAGAAGGCAAAGTCCTAGAAAGGATAAATAATTGGTTAAAAATAAGAAATCAAAGTGTAGGAATCAGGATCAAGTTTTGCAGCCAAGGGATCTCGCCATTCAGTATTTCATAAACAGTAATGGGAAGGGTGGTGAACGGTGAGGTTGCAAACTTTGCGGACAATACTAAGTTCTTCATGGTAGCAGAGATGAGACCCAGTTGCAAACTGCAGTTCACAATGCTGAGCCACAGAGGTCACATCTCCTGTGCAAGTACATCACAGCTCAGTGCGAAGTTTTTACCTTTCATGAAAGCATTGGATTTACTACACTGGGCAGCATGGTGCACTACACACGCAGCGGCAAAGGGACTGCCAGTAACTATCTGTTAGAACTGAAAAGATGTCCATATATTTGGGCAAGGCAATAAAGTCCTCGCAAACAATTTGGACAGAAAAATTTTCAATGTAACATACAGCTAAGGACACCCTGAAGCCCTGACTTGGATCTTGGGTTTGCTTCTGATTGATCAGGCTGGTTTTGTTAACTTTTCTGCTATTCTTCTTGTAATCCAAGAATTCTCATAAAATTTGCAGTTAAATGTAAGAGTTATTTATCTTTAAGTTTGTGTTGACTTCTGGGAAGTAGAGGGGAAACTGATACTCTATTTAATCCTTCAGCATCACAACTGCATAGGAGGGAATTGTATTTTGAGAAACCACTCTTTGACAAATGCCAATATTCTACATAAATATTGAGTAACATCCTGCGTAAACGTCCTGTTCCTGTTCAGGAAAGGATATTAAGTTCCTTAATTTTATCATAATTCAAGCATGTGATGCAATGTTTTCATGAAAAAGTAGCCTCTTTGAATTGGGAATTGATGAAAAAGAGAGTACATGCCCCATATAGGAGTAGTGCTTTGTCTTACACCAGCTTCCCCATATTGTTATAATTAGGTGGCAGCGTGCCACAAGTATAGTCACCCAAGAATGTCCAAAGTGCTGCTAATAATGTTGTTGTGCTATGATTAGTGTTGTGAAATAATATTTTGGGTGGCTAGTTAACTAACCTTTCCAACCGTTTCATCTTACCTAAGATAAAAATTAACCACCATACAGAGTTTAGAGTATTAATTATGATTCCTTTCACCTTTTGCAGTGATAGCATTCGGCTAGAAGACTCACATAAATTTTTTCTTTCTATATTACAGCATAGAGTTGCATGGTTTTAGGACATTAATTTTCACATCTTCCCACACATGGTTTACCCAGCTTCAGCAGAGCTTTTATACATGTGCTACAACCTCCACTTGCCCAAGCATAACTATAACATTCTTTTTATAAAACTAAAAAGCCCAAGCAAATGAATAAGCCAAAAACATCCTCAAAAATTGAAGCTTGGAATTAAAGTTGAGCGATTACTCAATAAAAAAGTTGAGGAACAGACCTTTAATCAGAGGAAATTTTTAGATTTAACTTATATTAGCGAATTTTTCATTCTCTACTTCACAGTTACGTCTTTACAGATGGAAGGAAGCAGATCAAGGCCTCCAGAATTTCCTGGATGACATGCACCAGTCAGGCAGGCAGATGTTGTTGCTTGCTTGCACACTGCACAGTGTCTTTGAAAATCTCTGATCTCACTAAGCTTCCCAAACCCAGCAGCCACTCAAGCAGTCTGCGGCCACAGAGAGTCCTTGAGCGGTTCTGGGGAGATCTTTTACTTCTTTTAAAAAAATATATCTGTCTAACTCCACTCTAGAAAACTATATGCAAGTCACAAGTACTTTGGTTGAATATGACCTGAACAGAGTGATAATTCAAGTCACCCCTTACATTTTAATCACCAAATCCCTGAAGCATTTAGCTGCCACGATAAGTGTGCATAGTAATGTTTTTCCACAGCACAGACTTTAGGAAAGCATATAAATTTCCAGCACTAATAAATATATGTTATGATAACTATATCACACTTTGTTCGTAAAGCAATGTTGAAGTGAATCAGAAATTTGGGTTGTTTATAGGAAGTTGATTCCTCAGTATAAAACAATTTATTCCTCATGCTTTTCTCTAATAACAAAAAAGAAGCAGTTTGACAATCTTGAAAAGTAACTTCCACTCCCTGTTCATCGTTGCTTTCATTTTTTTCTGATATCATACATTTAAAACCAAATCTATGAATGACTACATGGACTATACATGGACCTTTGCTCACAAACAGCCCAAGCTCATTTCTTGCTTCATCACATTCAATTTCATATTTGTATAAATATCTATAAATTTATTTATGCTGTGTTCTAATTGAAGATTTTCTAGTACATTCACCAGTCTAAAACCGGAGTACAAGTTGAACAATAACACTCATCTTCCAGTTTATGTAAATGTATGCACTGTTGCCACCCACATATCTGAAAACATGAGATTATAGATCAGTCTTCTTGCATGCCACAGAAAAAAAAAACCCCAGCTTTAAAATACCCTGGCTTATTATGTGAAATAAATGCTATTGTATGGTTCTACAGTGAGAGCATCCTGCTTTTATCCCCAGCCTTTGATATGTAAGGTTTACTAGCAAAAGCACCCCACTGGTTTTGATTATAATAATCATATATAGGCAGAGAGACAGACACTTAGACCATTGGACCTAAAGCTATATTAACTTTAGAGATCAAAATCAGTGCTTGGAATTGAACACAGAAGAGTTTGGAGTCAGTTCACGCATACCGGTAGATCTAACATGCTTTTAAAATACTAGTATGGACAGATTTTGTACCCTGTTCCCAGGATAAGAGGCAACTGGAGATAAACATTGCAAAATTTGTCACTAGTCTGGAAACTGTAGTGTCTCTTTGCTGCAGTTCAATGTCGTCTTCAAAGCAGAGTACTTATAGTGCACTTCAGGACTATCGGACAAACTAGAGAAAAATACTGCACCATTTTTTCCGGGTATTGCTGAGAAGTTAGGCAGAACCCTTCAGTATATGAGGGTTAATGGACAGCTTAAACCTCCTTTTTTTCCTCTGACTGGCTGCTGATAGCTTATTTGCAACTGCCCCCTCTTAACTTTCATATAATCTTCATGTGACTGCTGGAGCTAGACAGACAGGCAAAATAACAGTACTCATATTGGTAATAATGTTAACAAATTTGGAAAACCAAAGCTGAAGTAGCAATTCTTTCTCGATTTCCTATACTACCACCTCAGTAATACTTGGGAAGGAAAGGCAAAGTAAAAGTCATGTTCCTGTAACATGAAAAAGAAAGGAAAGTGTAAAAAAGCAGGTTAAGTATGGAAAAGGAGCAGGATATACAAAGAAGAAAGATTGATCAGGCTGGCGGCAATATCAGGGAACGATAGTCCCCAACTTGTTGCTGAGGTAGATTATGAAAGGAAAGAAACATCCATGACATAAGTTTACTGTTTTGAATGTCCGCTACATCTAGCAGGTAAGCAGGCTCCTGTTGTAGTCTTAAAAAAAATGAATTCACAGTGAATTGAAAAAAGCTTTTTTTTAATGTCACTCTGTTGAGATTAAGAAAAAGTTCTTTATTCTCTCTATCCCACCAAAAGCTTTTTATATGTTAATCTTCTCCAGAAAACTACAATGAAATAAAAATAAAATAGAGAAAGTGTTTTAAATAAAAATATGCTATAAGATCCTGGGCTTCATCACTTCTGGATTATCAGATCTGCCTATTGCTTTTTGTGGGATGAATTTCATATCCCATAAGACTCTTTGTACATTGGAATGATGACTGAATTCTTTCTTAATATTGCACCAAACTTCTTAGAGCTGAATGTAGATTCAAACTATCTGCCCTTAAGAACTCCAGTTGGTTACCTATAATCACCCCTTTTAAACAAAGATTAGAAATTATTTTTATTACTAGTTTTATTTAGCTACGTTACCTTTGCATGGTATGTTTATATTTAGTTAGACTTACGTCTGAAATTGTTGGAAGTATCCCTCTGACGTCCTGTAACAACCTAAGGTGGGAAAACCTTTAAATTTAGTGTATTTAAAGTGTCCTGCAAGTCTATTTTACATTTTAGCATTTTGTTCACTTCTCCTTGTCACTGATATTCAGAGTTCTCTGCCAATTTATTATGTCTTTGCACAGAAGGGGGGCATCCTTCTCTAAATAATTATATAAGAAATAGACAATAAATACAGATGAAGGGGGGAGCAAGCTGTAGTGTTTATTCATATTTTGAAGATATATAAAAACTTGCAAGTATGTATGTGTACTTAAACTGTGTACCGTATTATCATTCCCTTTAGGCATTCAGGCTGTATGAATTTCTCCAAAGTGATGCAAAGCAACATTTAACCTTACTGGAGTGTATGAGAACTATATTCTTATTTTTTATTTTGTTAGTGTTTTTTCAAGAGGATTTCTTTTCAAGAGTGCTATCCCCCTTGTCATAGGCACAATTCAGATGTGTTGGAGAAATATGGTCCTTGTCCCAAATACCTTTTTGTGTAGTTATGATACAGGAGGTGACTAAAACAAAATAAATAGACAAAAAGGGACAAATAGCAGGTAGGAAACACAAAAAAAATGAAGCTGTAGCCAGAAGGATATTAAACTTCAAATCTCTTATGGTGTAAAATCAGATGAAGTTCACTGAAGCTGTGTATTCCAAAGAAATAGTAAATATCTCACGATAGGGTACCAGTAATCAGATATCCAGAAAGCTTCACCGAATCTGTCAAGCCCTGCTCTTCTTTCTCCCTTGTTTCCCAGAATTTTGGGGGATTATCACCGGCAGTCACACAGGAAAAAGTAACAACTAACAGAGGACAAGTCACCTGTCTTAAGTCCTGAGATAGGTGAAATGGTTTAATATCTGGAAGTGCACCACAAACTGCAGACAAGTTTGTTCCCATCCTAACGTGTCCCGCACACATTTGCAGGAAGTGCCCAGGTTTGCCTGCCCCCGTATTCATTTACTGGTTTTCTGAGGGAGGAAGGGCAAGATGAGTAAGAAGAGACAGCTTGGGCTGACGGCCAGCACGTTCAGGTGTCCCTTCACCCAAGCTGCATCCTTTAGACTTCCTCATCCCCCAGCCATGCTTAAGTGACTCCCAAAGCTTGTTATCCAGTTTGGAGATGTGTTTCAAGGGAGAGAGAAGAGGAAAGAGGAATGACAGAGAGAAAAGAAGCCAGGTGCATTCTTCCTAGGATTTCTCCTACCCCAGCCGGAGAACTTCAGTTCCCACCTCTTTACATTCAAAGCGCGTGAATCAGGCTTCACCAGGGGCTGCTGTGACTTTAGTCCCAGAAAGCAGAGACCTTATACGAGAGGGAATCAGCACAGTAGGTGTCTGCCCTGCCCATCTTTTGCTTTCACTGGAATTTCTTGGTACTGGATTTTGTATGTCTGCTAGCTGAGTGTTCCCTAGCACACAGGACTTTAGGTCTGAAATCTATTCCCTTTGTGCCACCTGAGCAAAACTTAACAGAAAATTAACAGAAAACACTGCAGAACTTACACGAGCATGTTCTTCTTGAGAGGCTGTGCGTGGTACATGTTGTGCTACCCTTCCACTCAGCTAAAACAGGAAATCAGGAAATCAGCCTCAATTTTAGTTTAGAAACCAAGACTTAGCTTAACCTTCATTATGCTTTGATTGTGGAGTATGTTTTATTATTTATAATTTAATTTTGTGAGAAGTATTTTCATAGGAATATGTGTAACATAACACTCAAACTAGGTGCTTTAATATTTTCCAGTGCGCAATATGGTGTTGAAAGTTAGCAAAATGCTGGCTGGATCTAGGCTGATACTTTCTTGGATAAGTTTCTACCATATGCTTTTGTTTAAAGTATTTTTTCTTTTAGGTTAGAGTCATAAAAAGCATGTGAGAAATGTCTTTTTTGGAAAAGAAGTGTTACGCAATTAGAAAATCACAGTGCTAGAAATTTAGCATCCTTTAGGAAATGTTTCATGTAAAAGAAGGCAGTTACTAAATCTAAATCTAAAAAAAACCCGGCAAGTCCTACCACCAACTGGAAATGCTGTGTCAATCTACAAGATGTCACCACCAGCACAGCAGATAGAAGCAGCAGTTGTATTGGAGTAACTGTCTTTAGTTCCAGGAATGTTAAGCTCTATGTGAACTCTGACCAGCTTCCCAGCATAGATATGAATCTTGTTGAAGGAGTTTGTCCATATTTCCTTCTGATTAGAAAAAATTTGTTTTAGGGGGCAGAAAACCTAAAGAACCCAGAAAAAAGAAGGGCATTAAGTATTCTTTTTATAGTTAGCCTTTATTGATTGTTTGCATTCGTGTTCACAGGACTCCAGAATACTGAAAAGACTGATCTTTTATCTGTTTTATATGAGCAAGGGAATCTCTTTCCAGCAGTATTGTTCTACACTTTCCACTGTTTTGGAAAACTTGTTGTAGAAACATCACATGACTAACCCCTTATTTAAAGATTAATGTATACAAAACTGTATTCTTTCTGAAATCACCACTTCCTCTGTTTCCTACTTCCTACCTCTGAGCCTGGAAGCTGCAATGACTGTGACCAAATGAAAGTGAGTACTTATAAATTATTATAGCCGTACATGGAACATCTGAGATTTTATCAGATTCAGGATTTATTGCTGCAAAACTTGTCTACACTTTTTCTGCTTTAAAATCCCCTTGAGCTACTTCTATCATCAAAGTGAAAAATTCTAGAAAGACATCTTCATAGAAAAAATAATTGCTAGCCCATTTTTATGACTGTCTTACTCATCCAGGGAACCATACCCATTTTGGAATGACACTTTTACAACTTCCTATCTCGATACTTATGTTACCTTTTTGACAATAATTTTTCAAGTGGTTATTTTGCGATTGTAGAGATAGTATTTTAAGGAAGCTGTGCTATCAGACAGTGGGAGGTGGCATCATTCATGGTGCATGAATATCCAAGTAAATATTATGGCTTACTCCCTTACCTCTTACTATTGCCCTGAAGAAAAAAAGATTTTCCATTTTTGTTACACCTTTGGTATGCCAGAAAGCATAAGACCCAACAATGAGAGTCTGTGAAGTATTTCTTCAGAGCAACAATTCCTCCTTCCGGTCTGGGGCACTAGAGACTGCTCAGCCTTATGTTGATCTCTGGGGAAATTATGGAGAGAGTCCTCTTGGAACACATTTCTGGGCACAGGAAGGAAAAGAGGATTTGGAACAGTCAACATAGATTTAACAAAGGTAAACCTGATCGCCTTCTATGTGTCTAAGTTTGTAGATGAGAGGAGAGCAGTGGATGTCATTTACCTTGGCTTTAAGAAGGTTTTCAACGTTGTTTCCCACAACATTCTTCTGTCAAAGTTAGGATGTATTATATTCTAGATGTGTGAACAACCAAATGGATTCAAAATGGTTGGATGATCCAATTCAGAGGGTAGTAGTTAATAATAATAATAATCCTAATATTAGTTAATAATAATAATAAGTAGTTAATAATAATGATGGCAAGGGGAGTGCTGAAGGGCTCTCTCTGTTGGGACCTGTCCCATTTAATGTTTGTCAGTGACCTGGGGAAGGTAATGGACTGCTTGCTCATAAAGTTTGCAAGTACACCAAACCATCAGTTGAGGCAGGGGAGACGGTTTCAATAGAGTCAAGGGAAGGGCTGCCATTCAGAGGTACCTAGGCAAGGCTGGAGCTGGCCAACGGGAACTCTGGGAAATTCGCAACGACAAATGCAAAGTCCTGCACCTGAGAAGGACTTGCACTTGCAGTAATACAGGCTAGGGACTGACTGGCTCAGGAACACTTTCACTGAAGGGGACATAGAAATTTTGGTAGAGAGCAAGCAGAACATTAGCCAACAGTGTATCCTGACAGCAAAGAAGGCACAATACTGGGCTGTATGGGCTGTATGAGCAGGAGGGCAGCCAGGAGATTGAGGGAAGTGATCCCCTTAGTACTCATTAGACCACATCTAGAATATTGCACCCAGCTTTGGCCCTCCAGTATGGGAAAGACATGGATAAACTATAATAGGTAGAGCAGAGGACCACCAGGATGGTCCAGAGCTGTAGGACTTGCCCTGTGAGGAGAAACTAAGGAAATTGTGCTTTTTCAGCCTGGAAAAGAGAGAACTTCAAGCAGACTTAATAGCAGCCTTCCAGTACCTACAAGGAGGTCAGTCATCCAAAAGACGGAGCTGGGCTTTTCACAGTGATGCATGGCAAGAAAATGAGAGACAACAGGCATAAACTGAAACCAATGACTGAATGTAGGGAAAACTTTTTTCTCTATGAGACCAGTCAAACACTGCAATAGGGTGCCCAAAGAGCTTGTGCCATCTCCATCAGTGGAGGTTTTCAAGATCAGGATGGATAAAACCCTGAGAACCTGGTCTAACCTTGTAGCTGACTCTGCTTTGAGCATGACCCTGCTTTGATCAGGCCCAGTCAGCATGGATTTATGAAAGGCAGGTCATGCCTGTCAAACCTGATCTCTTTCTATGATAAGGTGACCCACCTAGTGGATGAGGGAAAAGCTGTGGATGTTATCTACCTGCACTTTTGCAAAGCTTTTGACACCGTTTCCCACAGCATTCTCCTGGAAAAACTGGCTGCTCGTGGCCTGGACAGGTGTACTCTTCAATGGGTAAAGAACTGGCTGGATGGCCGTGCCCAGAGAGTGGTGGTAAATGGAGTTAAATCCAGTTGGTGTCCGGTCATAAGTGGTGTACCCCAGGGATCGGCGCTGGGACCGGTTCTCTTTAATATCTTTATCAATGATCTGGACGAGGTGATCGACTGCACCCTCCATAAGTTTGACACTAAACTAGGCGAGAGTGTTGATCTGCTTGAGGGTAGGTTGGCTCTGCAGAGGGATCTGGACAGGCTGGATCGANCAGGAAACATTTTTTCACTGAAAGGGTTATTAAACATTGGAACAGGCTGCCCAGGGAGGTGGTGGATTCACCATCCCTGGAGGTGTTTAAGAAAAGGGTAGATGAGGTACTTAGGGACGTGGTTTAGAAGGGGTTTTTGTCAGGGTAGGTTAATGGTCGGACTTGATCTTAAGGGTCCCTTCCAGCCTCACCGATTCTATGACTTTATGACATTGAACTAAAGACGTCCTGAGATCCTTTCTATTCTGAATTATTCTATGATTGTGCAATCCTAATATAGTATCACAATTCAGTGCTATTTTAAAGCTGGGATAGTAATAGCAAAATCTTCTTAATTGTTCTGAATATTTAAATGGTTTGGCTGTGCATTGCCCTTGCTTTTGGAACCCAGAAATGCTACATATGCTCTGTACATTCTCCAAACAGCTTGTATTTGTGCTTATTTGCTGGTATGACGTGCTAACAGTGCAAAAAATTTTGGACTCTCGCCGTAGAATATAGATACCTGCCAACAGAAAATGAAGGCTACATAGTGCTGCAAATGCTTTCTCTGTCTATGGAAAGTGACTCTTATGTGCCAGAAAGAAGCATTTATACCACATGCTTTTTTACTGCTTCTCACATCTGTTAACATTTACATGTGTCAGAAAACAATACCTGAACAGTAAAGGGAAGGGATACATAAAGTTCAAGGGCATTGCATCAAGAAAAGGGACGTTATATTGCACTGGTGCATTGGAATAAGAAAAAGATTTCTTGGACTTGTCAAATATATCTCATATGTGGGTATGGTCTGTGTATACAATGTATGAATACATTTCCATACTTGAATTGGACAACCCAAGTTGCCAGTAAATTGAACTGAACTCATGAAAGGGTCAAGGAGTGGCAGTAAGGAAGTGAAAGAATTATAACTTTCTTGGTACATACAAAAAGAATAAAATTTTATTTCATTTAAGGCAGGATTTATATCAAAATCTTCAAAGTTAGATTCCTAAATATGGACCTACTTATATTGAAATATTTAGCATTTTCAATAATCTTCTCTTCAGCTGCCTTTTTGTTAGCACAAAAGGAGTACATTGACTGACAAATGTTGCTGTATATCCTCAGTCCTCAGAGGCAGCTACTGTATTAGACTGTATTTCCAAGAATATTTCTTTGAAGTTGTATTGGGAAAGCCCTGAGCCTCAGTGTAGTACAGGATTTAATATGACGTGGCAGTTCTTATGGATGTTACCACTGGCAAGTGATTTGGAAGAACAATGAATTAGAGAAGAGCTGATCATTGGTCTCCCCAGCTCAGAAGGAAAAAATCAGTATTTGATACCTTTATAAAAATTGCTGTTTCATTGGTTCCATTCATACCACTGATTCTTAAGACATCTATTTGCGTACTTCTAACCTGTGTTGTGTAGTAGGCTGTTATTTAATACCTAACCCTGATTTTCCAAAATGCACCTTCGATAAAGAGCACAGTCCATCGTGTCCGCCACCCCCACCCCCCCTGCCCCATTTTTATTGTTTAATATTGAGCTCTGGATGGAAAGTGACATAAAAATATCTGTTTTCCTAAGTTTTCTGAGCCTAGAAAGAAGTGTTGGCTAAAATAAATAAATAATCTTGAATTGAGTCCTGCCTAACATGTAGTCATAATAAAGGTAAAGATCTATTTTTGCTTTTTGCTATATTTCTACTAGCTAATGTATCTCCTAAACATTATTTCTGTGATGAACTTCTACTCTTACTAGCCGATAACAAGTCTTATGATGAAATCATTGTGAAAGTTTGAGGTCCCCACTCACTGCGCTGAAGAAGCCTTCCCACTAGGTCTGCGAAGAGGCAGTGAATAATCCCATAAGGCGTATAGTTTCCTTGCCCCCAAATTTGAAACTTATGGCTTTACCAAAACCACTGTATGAACGGTATGTGCATATATATTTGGGGGTTTGAGTCAAGGATATGAAGGATCTATACAAGTTTTCCTCTGTAAGTTATACAAGAAAGTTGAGAGGCAACCAAATAAACGCTTTAAGCTGTTGAGAAGTCAACTGGTGGAAAACAGCAAGGAAGAAAGATCTTCATCCAGCAATATTTCTGAAGGAAAAAAAAAAAAGTTAAACATCTGATAGGACTTGCATTCTGGTCTTTGTGCTTTGTACAGCAGCTTTATCACTACGCAGAGATGGGCTGCTTGGTCTTCCTGCTGGTTGAAGTCAGTGGTGAAACTTCCACTGACTTATCTGGTTGCTGCCCCTATCCCAACATTTGCATGCAAGTTTAAGAATATAAAGCTTTCTTATATCATTTCTTCTCATGTCATTTTAACTCTGCCTTTAGGAGTGTTCACACTTTAAGAATTCTTATCAAGTTATTTGTACAGAAACATCTGATTATATTAATGGAAATTATAGGAAGACTTGCTAGAAAAAATTATCATTTATGCTTAAGTTACATAATACTCTTTTTGACATAATTCAGGCCTATCACAGCCACCTTTACAAGTTACATGTAAGGGTCAAAGGGTGAAAGGTGACTGGCAAGATGCTTGTTTTTTACATTTGGCTGACACAAATACTTCCTCAAGTATAAAATGCTTTGATCTCTATAAGCAAATGCCATATGTGTGCAGCTGTGGCCCATGCCTCGTGAATGCTGGAAGGTTAGAAAAAGGTAGCATACGAATTTGATGTCTGCATTCAATTTATGCTTTTATATTTAGCAGTTCATAATTTTGTGTAATATTTTAGCTGTATGAAAAATATGCACCAGAGTTGAGTGATAACAGATTTCTCTGTGGTTTGACTCAACGTTGTTTGGGTGAACACAGAATCCTAAGTATTGCAGACTGAAAATACAGGTTTTAATTAGAGCTGTCTGAGCTTCAAAATACCTGAACGCACATTAAGCTTGGCAGATTTTCAGAAATATGGGGATTGTGTGGAGCTGATTTAAGCTAAGCAAGGGTCTTCTGTTTTCCAGCATATATTGCATTTGCAGTTGCATCACTGACTTGCAACACACGGTAGAAGTGAGATCCAAAACCATTATTAATGGTTTTCTGATATGTAAAAATGTTTTATCATGAAGGCCTGTCTTATGTCATACTTGTGTTGAACAATACCTTACTCCAAGGAAATTTCCATCAAAAAAAATTGAATGACTTCCAGAGTAAAGGATCTACTCCACATGACTGAAAAGCTGAATCAGCTCCAGAAGTTTGGCACCTTTTTTGAGCTTTTGGTTTTTAATTTTACATGCAAATATTTAAGAACGATATGCCCAGATCTGTATCCCTCAAACCATGTAATGTGCGTGGTTTGCTGTGACAATAAAGAAACCTGCTGCAGTCAATGGGACACAAGGGTCCATTCTCATGGATCCAGTTTCAGGATCAAGGCCAAAAAAAATAAATATGGCTTTGTTTATCAAAAATCTTGAGCATGTACAAATAAACTAGTGTAGCTGGGGAAGGAACCATGATTTCAATTAAATCATATGCAATTTCTACATAGAAGAAAAAAATCCACGTCACAACCAATAGACAGGCATGGTACAATAAACAGAAAATTGGACACGAAAATATCAAATTAGAGGTACAAATATGATAAAATATAAAGCAACGTGCTGTATGTGTATGTTAATACATATGTGTGTACAAAAGTGTACATATGTAGGTATTCATACATATATTATACAGTGTTTTTAATATGATTGTATTTTATTATGTGTGTAGATTCATGCAGCTGTTCTAGATATGATTTGAATATTATTTAAATAATAGCATACTTATATGTTTTTCTTATACTGTTTCTCTTTTGTATTTTTGCTAGCTCCTCCTGGCTATGGTAGGCTCTACAGATGAAAGTCTGCAGGAGGCAGCAGCTGGTTGCATAGCAAACATTCGCAGATTGGCTCTAGCAACAGAAAAAGCAAAGTATGGTTGATGCTTTAGCAGCTTTTACCAGCACACTTGTTTTGCAATACAGCGATGTTTAAATACATGATTACTCCTAGCCTCTGTATTTCATAGCAGAGCTCATTTACATGAGGATAATTCAACAACAAAAATAAATCTGGGGAAAATTATGTTTGTTTTTGCATTTTTGGTTTGTCACGTCTAGGTTTTATAGAACACTCACACCTAGTTTTGTGTGTCTTTTAGTATTACATCTTTCAAAAGACTATCAGTTATGTCAAAGTCTTTTTCTACAATTAATACACTTGTATTTGAAATTCATTGTAGATATAAATGGGTTTGCATATCTGTGACATTACAATAAATTTCCTTTCACTGCGTGTGTGGTTGTGCAGTGATTTATGAATGTCTTGAACAATTCCCTTCGTGCTAAACTTGTCCAATCATCCTGTCATTATGTTTTTGCCTGTTTGATCACTTGCAATTCACAGGAGAGGACAAAATACAGATACATCAATCTCACATCTGGTGTTATATAAGGACTGCAAACAGCTGGAGCAGTAGACATCACTCCAAATTTCCTGTTTCTACTAACATCAAACAAAATAGTACTTAATTTTATAAGTAGCTGGTGAAATGTGTTTTAATTAACATGTTTAGCTCAAATTTAAATTTAGCAGCTGTAAATAAGAAGTGGAGAATTACATTTACGTTTACACATTATCTTATTGTAGGGTTTTTTTGTTTCTAAACTGAGGACACCATTGTATTGGTGTAGTTACTTTATTTTTCTTCATAAAATTATATTCAGAATTAGAGTTGTTTTCAGTCACCACATAAACAATGTTTGATATTGTAGATTACAGACCCACTGTACGTACCCTGCTCAACAAACAGTACTGAAGTATTTCCGTGAGACCAGTAATGTCTTAATTACAAGCATAGACTGCTGACAAATCTGAAATAACCCAAATGTTTAAATAACTTGTGTTTGTCAAGTACTCACTTCTGAATTATTTTTTTACTGACCTTAATTTTCCCGTTTTGGAAGCAGTTTGTAATTTCATTATTTTTCTTCTAACTAGCATGGCTACTCAAGGCAACTAATCTTGCTGCTAACAGAAGCTTCTAAGGAAGACATAACGCAAATCCAACTTTTTATTGGTTTTCTCTGAAGCAGACATGAAGGCTCAGTTAAAATTTAATTTTAGAATAATGCAATTCTGAAAACGGAGGGTTGCACTGGGCCCGTAGGGCAGGTGTAGAGAATATTGTAAAGGAAACAAGGTACGGACAGGTGCTGACAGTGTGGAGATCAAATATATTAACCTAAGTAGTAATTTTTGATCAAGGCAAACACCAACATAGTCATGGGGTTGTCACAAGTTCCATCAGCAAGCAGTGACCAAGTAAATACTATTTTAGGTATTTTCCAGCTCTGTCCCATAGGGCTGGTATGTTATTTTGAATAAATATATCCCTATTATTATACTGATGTCACAGCTGTAGTAGTATCATACGCTTCATCACTATGCCCAAAAATACTTCTAAAATAAATGCTAACTGCCAAATTCGTTTGGAAGAGCAGAGACTAGGTTTTATTTTTGTCTTTTCTGTCAGAAGAGCTGTAGATCCAAATAGTTCATCACAGTCTTGCTTATGAAAATTATGTAAAATGGTGGCTTATTTTTCTAAATGTTGAGGGGAAAAAAACTCCTTGACAACAACTGTTGTCCTTAACGTGACCTCTCAAGGCACTCTTGACCATTTAGTGTGGATTTCAAATGGAGTAAGTTCTAATGTAAACAGGCATCAGGGCAATAAACGTCATGTTGCTGACAACGAAACGGCCTCAGCGTGCCACTCTCACTCACGCTGATAGCCCTTATGCCTCTGAGTTGTTGATCTGAAGTCTTTATTTTAAGGCCTCAGACAGTTAATCCCAGACTTAAGATGACTTATTTGTCCTGTTTTCTTTTCCTTTCCTGTGCCTGCAGTTTTAAGTTCTGTACAAGGAGAAGAAATGCTGACATCGATACAGATCACCACACAGGCAAAGGATCAGTATTAAAAAAATACATCTTTTTTGGCCCAAACTGGTAGATTCCATGTAATTGATACAAAGAGATTTGGTTGTTGGAAAGAGAATAAATGAATGTGATCCCTGGCCTCTCTGAGCGGCGCAGTACAGCGTGTACATTTGAAAAGCTTCCACTTTCTCCGCAGGGCTGTGTTGAGTTTCACAGTGCTGCAGCCCTCTGAAAAGGGATCCTCACAAAGCTGGGTCCCACTTGCTGCTCACACACCCCTCCTGGCAGCCCCTGCCGGCCTATTCAAGCCCTGGCACCGACTGGAGCAGCCGCAGCCGCCCCGCTCCCGGCGCTCCCACGGCGTATAACCGGGCACCAGCCAGCTCCCGCTCCCCGGCTCCTGTGGTGGACGGGAAATGCCTTCGCTCCTTTCTCTTTCCACCAGCTGCTACTTGTCCACGTAAACCTGTAGCCTCTTAGGAAATACGATTATATATACTGAGCACTGGAGCTCAATATTACATTCAGCGCAAAGCAATTTGATGTACAAATTCAATGTAGAGTCGTAGTTTTGTTGCAAAAATGAAGTGACATAAAAAGGGGGATCAGCCTCTGTTCTGTTCATTTGCTGTTGCCTGCGCAGTCTGCTCCCTCCTTGTTTTCTCTGTGCGATTCCTGTATTTTCACAGTCTTGTAATAGTTTCGGTTTATTTACAGCAATGTTAATGTCAGCAGAGAGTATCCGTCACTTTTCACAATTTTGGGAGCCAGCTCCCAGCCCTGCATGGAGCGCCACGCTCCAGCTTACAGCCAGAAAGCCAGCTCTTCACCAGCTCTAGTTTTCAGCTTCATTTCCCATTTTCATTAAAATGTCAGAAAACAGAGGCCAAGTAAGAAAAGTTGTCATGAGAAAGTGCTGGTTTGAGTATGGAAATACCATAGTTAAAGAGAAAAAAAAGCAAGAGAAGAAATCTTTCACCTTTATGCAATTATTTCTGGGAGCTTAAAGGCCCACCACATCTTTCAGTCAACGCGTCTGTCAGCAGCAAGATAGCTTTTCTTCTACCACTCCGTGACTTTATGATTTATTGCTTGGTGACAGATAACCATTATCAATAATTTAATTGTCCCAGGATGTTCAAACTACACATTTGAATCTGGGATTTATGTTCATTTCCTCTTAATGCTCATGCTAATGACAAGTGCATGTGTTCTGACACACAATATTGTCTCCAAGTTGTTAGGGAAATATAAACTTCACAGCCGGTGTGCAATGGATCTGCGATATATTAGGGGCTTTGTTATTCTGCTCCATTACTGAAACTTTTCTTTGGCGAGTAAATGAGCTTGAGATTCACAGGGCTGTCTTGAGAATTGACTCACTAATTTGCTTTAGGCTAACTGATCGCTTTGTGTGAAAGCACGGTACCTCTTTCATTCCATCTCTCCTAAAATGAGTCAAATGAGCTGCTGATGCCGGAGGTCAGATGTGAATCGCCCCAGGAGGCTGAACTAGATAATATGTTAGTTTAAGAATTTCATCTCATAATAAATTAAATGGCTGTTCCTTGCACATTTCCACCAAAATAATCTTTGTTTTACACATGACAGCAGGATGACTGCGATGGAAACATGTAACGTGTTTCTTCAGCAGTGGTATTCAACTTCCCATGCGGGCTGCTTGCGGAGCTTATTTCCAGAGTCACGAGGTAAGTGCTCGCCCACTGTAAGTTGCGGTTTGTCTCTTTTTTAGCCGCTTAAGCTTTGCCACACACTGCTCAGGATCCAGAACAACAGAAGGCAGCAGTGCTGCATCTTGGACACTTCTCAATTCGGACAACCTAATCTTCTGTTTGGTGACCTGGCACGTTCCAGGACCAGCCTGTCTGCAGCCGTAGCCATTGCAGCGGGAAGTCACATTGCCCCCTTTCTGAAGGAATTAATTTTAGCAGTTATTGTTCTCTCCCCTGCTTAAACAGAGATCCTCCTCAACACTCAGTATTTTGCTGCTTTGGCTATTGAAACCAGACAGAAGTCGTCCATTTTCACGAATCTTTTCCTTGAGTGCGACTTTACATCGTAACATGTGCTTTTCATCCTACTGCCTAGTTATCAGTGCAGTAACACGACTTGCTGGGAAGGATTTCCATGGACAGCATCACCATGGCTTGTGTTTATCCTCTTGACTTGTTTCTGTGCTATCTGCCAGACACCATTCAGTTGGCAAGTTCCTCTCTCTTGTTGTCGTTGGCAAGTTATGTGTTTTATCCTAGTCTACGTGGAGCACAGTACCCTTCAGCTGCTTGATCTGTCTTCTACAAGGACTGTAACCGATTCTACTTTGAACACAAATGTTTTCTTTCTGAAAGGTTCATAAACCCATGTAAGGGAGCTTTGACTTTAGCCACCAAATTATATGGTATGGCCTAATCCTGTCACCTGTTCAGTTCTCCAGTGTCACAAAACCATCTTCCCTAATTTCATGTGTTTTCTTGCATTATTTGGGAACCCTGACGTGGTGACAAGATAGTAGTTGGCCAGTCAAAATGTTTGCTTGTTGTCATTTTGAGTGTGTATTGGAGAAAGGCCTGAAGAATGACTTCATGATAATGATGAACCGTGAAACAATAGGTCATAAACCAGCAGTTTTCAGCCAACTCCGCATTCCGTCGGGATCCAGGAGTGCCTTTAAAGCTTCTCCACTCTTCATTAGGTGAGAATCTGCCTAGAAGCTTTGGGAGGGGCAAAATTGTTCATTACGATCTTGGTGGTAAGGTTTTGTCCAGCCCTGCTGCGACACAGCCCACTTCTCTGAGGGGCTTGGTGAATGCAGGAGAGCAACACAGAGCACCTGCGATCCGCTCGGTGCCTCTGGCAGCAGAATTCAGCTATAATGGCCGAGCCTTGAACTGCACCTTCTAATACCCAGATTAAATAACTAGGGATTTGTGTACTGCTTCTGGGAAGAAAAACAAGGCTTTAATAAAAACGGTAATTAAAAAGTTACAGATGCTGATAAAATTAAAAACATATGAGATGGAATTGAAATGATTTAGTGTTGAAAAATGTTGGTTGATTCAGTAGTAGTTAAATTTCCAAATAACTTGTCTTGAACAAGCAAATAGTTTTAAGCATTTGGCTACGTGTCTTCTTTTAAAAAAATGTGAACACAGATCATGTTGCTGGTTCCCTCTACCACAGACTGGTAAAGGCTGCGCTATAAAATGAGTGCAGTAAACCACTCATCTTTCCAGTTGCCATATTCTCTTCTCCCATCGACAGCTTTTTGGGGCCTCCTTGGCTCTTCAGCAAAAAGCACCAAGTGCAGTTCTGTTGCTCTAATGAAAAAATAACAACAACGTCTGGGAAGCCATAGAATGATGCAATAACTGTGCTGCTCTGCTTCCTTTAATGTGATGAAGCTTGCATATTTGCCTGGCCCCAGTGTTTTACTCCTGCCAGTATTGTACTGTAAAGAGACTTGGCAGAACACGTTCAAAGGCTGTTCGTGGTTTTTCACTCAGCATTAAACCTTCCAATGACGGAAGGGTGGGGGAACCCATACAGGGACAAACAGACACTCAAAAAGTGGGGAAAAAAAAAGAGGAGAAGGAGGCTGGTGGTAGATGATCAGCAGTTTAGTAAACCTTGGTTATGGAACTGGGGGTGATTAGGGCCAAGCTGAGACCCGCTGGAGGATGATAACACGTATTAAACCGCTGGGTCTTTTCTGCCCACTTTCCAGGGGGCAACCAGCCCAAAGGAAAAACAGCTCCTAATGTTCTGAGATAGGAGATCGGTGTTGCTTCAGTCTTGATAAACAAAGCCACACTGTCCTTGATAACTGCGCTTGGTCACAAGGGGTGCAATAGTGCAGAGGGTCTCGGATCGCCACCTTTTCTGCTGCATTTGCCCAGTATATGGAAAATTCCTGTCCCCGTGGCTGCCAGTCTTGCTGTGCAGACCTTCATTGAACCCACTTACGGCTGACTTTCTTTTTTAATTACACCATTTGGAAAGCAGACTACCTAGTCCTTACCCCTGCGTGAGGTTAGGCATGAAAATATTCAAAGTGGAGCTGGAGCAACTATTGACAGAGAAATATGCCATATGCACTTGCAGATGAGGGGCAAAATATGTTCAGAAGCAGAAGTTATGGTCAGATTGATGCCTCCTTCCAACCCGTTCCACAACTGTCTGTGGTGGGGTGTCATGTAAAAGGAAAAATATTTGAAAAAGCGGACATCTGTGGGCCAGCCTTGGTATGCTTCCCAGAATGTAATGACTAGGTGAATGTTTTTCAGCGCAGCAGCTAAGGAATATAGGTGACTGCCAAACACTGGATCTGATGTGGCGTGAAGAGGTACAAAACAGAGAGGAGTGATTTGTCTGAAGAAACTGAGGCCTAATTCTTTCCAAACTCGGCATTAAAAAAGACAAAACCAAAACAGAATTCTTTTCAGTCCCTCCACGTTGCTTTTTTATATTTTTGCATATCTTTAAGACATGGCGTGGACATGCTTGTTTTCATCAGTTTTAGGGCTCTACAAGGACGAGTGTAGACTCATTATTGTCAACATTTCTAAATCAACACAGTTACTGAGATCTATGTTATGATTTTAGTTCACTGGCAATTACTGATATCTAATTACCACTTAATCTTTTCTGAACTTTGTAGGAATGTGTAATAGAAACCACTTTAACTTTTGCTAGAGATGAATTTGAATCATGTGTCTCTTCTCCTACATGACTGCCACATCCACACCCACCATCCTAAAGAATGGAAATATTTCAGCTTTAAGAGGATAATACTCTGTACCATGTGCATCCTTGCTCTGGGAGATGGGAAATGCAGGCTCAAGTGCTCCCCAGCACCCTCAGACACTCTGCAAGTCCCAGAGAGTCTCCATTAGAGAAAGACAATGAGAGAGAGGACCCTCATGGCCTGGTAGCAGCTATTCCATAGCATTACAACCATTGCAACTAGAACAAAACGCAGCTGTGATGCTGGGGATTCAGAAAGTGCTGGCCAAAATGCTCAGCTCCAGAAGCAGCTTTAGGGCTGTGAAGCATCTCTTTGCAACCTAAATAAGCCTCTATGTCCCTGAGAGGACTGAGATCGAGTGCAGAGCTTCTCCATGGGGTTTACCAGTGGCACGAGCCTCGCTGGAGATGTGTGTGTGCCCTGCAGTGCCAGGCAGGGGCTTGATAAGCAGCCTGGGCTCAGGGCTCAGGCTGTGCACTGGACGCACAGAGGCAGATATTTTCCTAGCAAATCTAAGTGGCAGTTTAGAAAGGCTGACCCAGCCAAAGAAAACCCTGGAAAACCCTGCAGAATGAAACAATAAAACTGCCTAAGAATTTAATCCAATGAGAAAGTTAGTAATTGTCACAAGTCCACCAGATTTATTTTTCTAAAATTACGCTGGCCAACAAAGTAACAAGTTGTGCTTCTATAATCAACTAGTAGCAGTTTTACACAGTAGTAAGAATGTGGAGGGAATTCAGTTACAAAAAGTGGCTGCCATCTGCAGGTACTCCTTCAAGGTTTTAGTCAATAAGGTTTGCGGGAAAATAGGTAAAATCTCACTTTGCTGGGGCAGGTGGCACTTTGCGTTGGCCAGTAGCAAGTGTGATTTGGACAAACATGTCTTGAATAACTGCAAACAAAGTGATGGCAAAACATCTGAGTGAGAGCCACAGGGGGCTGTCGGCTGCCTCTGGGGAGCTCTGGACAGCTGAGGACGTGCCGCAAACCCAGCCTGCCGTGACCAGGAACACTTGGTTCCCTTGGGCAGCTCCGGGCAATAGGTGACAGCACGAAAATCAAAAGACAAGTTGTAGACTATCACTCCTGCACCAGGAAAATCTAAAGGGAGGGCTGTAGGAGTTAATTCCAGTGGTTCCCGCGTCTGCCACTGGTGTGCAGGTACCCGATGTGCTCCAGCCCTGGGAGCACTGGGGCAGCACGACTGCACTCATGCACCCTGTCTCTCACCGTGCTCTTTGCTGCAGGGCCCATGCGAGCGCAGACGCGTCCTCAGCGGCAGGGAGAGGGGCTGCTCAGTCACATCACTGTGTGGAAGGAAACATGGAGGAAAGAAAGATTTATTAAGGAAGGATTTTGTTAAGAAGCAAAGAAAGATGATTTAGTCTCTTAGCTTGATAAATGCAGATTTTGGGATGCTGCATGGTGGATGGCAACCCCGACTGTCAGGATCCAAAGGCAACTCCACTTTTGAGGGAATCATTCCAGCCAACGAGGTGTATGAAACACTGCTGCTTCTACTCAGGAAAAGGACATGTGCCCTATACACCATATACTACCCTTGTGCTGCTCCCCTTTCCATAAAGGCTTGAAAGTATATGGCGATACAGATTACCCTCCTCGCTCTGCTGTGAGAAGGGAGCTCCAAAAAACCTTACAGAAATTGTTCTTGCAGTGGGGGATCCCAACACGGTCTGTGAGTCAAATGCCCTCCTGGTGTCCCAGCATTCACCAGCGTTTCATGGGCATGGACCCTCAGGAGGGCATCCCTCCAGCCTGTCCAGACAGGCTGCCCTGACGAGCAGCTGAGCCACAGGGGAAGCGAGAGGACTTGCAAAACGAAAATGCGCATTTAGCTCCATGGGCTGCCTTGCCTCCAGCTCAGACGATTTCCTTCTGTCTCAGTCTGATAACTGTGCAGTCTCCCAAAACCTTCTCAGATGGCTGCTGTCCTGCAGATCCCAACAGAAGCAGGGTGAAAGAAAGCTTACAAAAGGCTTGATATCTCTCGGAGCAGTCTCAGGCTCTGGTAGATTAGCAATGCAAACAAACGAAGGCTTCTTGGAACTAGGCAGAGACTTTTGGCAAACCCGTGTGTTTGTGACTGCTACCTTCATTGGAGACGATTGACACGACTGTGTCCTTTCCAGGCATTTTCAGCATTTCTGTATTATCAGCCACCTGGTCCGGGGCTGCGGAGTCCGTCCAAGGGAGGACTGAGGCCTGAGGACTCCTTGAGGCAGCTCCATGGGTAAGAACCTTAAAAAGCTGGATCTTTTGTGCAAGTAATCATATTCCTTGGCTGGTTTGTAAACGTTCATTGCAAACTATCTGGTGCGGCTGCCAGACAGAATTACCTTAACTGGGACCTTATGGCTCAATCCATGGAGAGTCTCCCACATAAACACAGGCATGAATCAAAGTGCCTTTTTTTGGAGAGAGCACTCCAAGTGCACACAGGCACCTCAGTCACAGCGGGACAGTGGCTGTGACAACCTTGAAAAAGGTCTTACAGTTGAGTTCAGTGAACTACAGGAGGCCCAGCAGCTATTGAGGGTGTCTTCCTCAAGGGCTACTTAAATGAAACCAGCAGTGTGTCACTTGTGCACTGCAAAAGGCCATCTGTTCCTCCCCAGATATCTGCATCCCAGCCCACGGAGGCAGATATTATAGGCCCGTGAATGACAGTCAACAAATGTTGAGAAGATTGATTTTCAACTCTGACAGTTTGTAGCCAGGTGGTTTTAGCCCCACTATTGTCTGGAGAAAGGCAAACCGTAAAACCCTCTACTAGGATTCGGCTGTTCCTGAAGTCCCCTCTCAATCTGAGATCCTGGGATTCATAATCCCAGGGCTGACCTGCCTGGCAGTTCGTGGCTTGCCAGGCAGCTATTTTCATGCTCTGATTCATCAACCTGGAGTAAAGACACTGATACCTCAGCTGTCCTCAGGTAGAGTCTCTGCACAGAAGTAGATGTCTCCTCTCTATGTGTAAGCATGGCTTGACCCACTCTACCAAGGACCTGACAGGATGACAACTTTCCAAAGAAGACCAAGTGCTTGAGCCAACCACCTGGTTACATGTGGTGATTTGGGGTTAGCAGCTAGTGAATAGATCAGTTGAGAAGATCTGGGCCTTCACTGCTGTCCTGGGCAGTCCAGAGTGCCGTTCACTTTCCCTCTGGTTGGAGAACCTAGTTTATGGGCGAAGTTCCTGGCTCCTCATCACGAAAATGCTGCCAGCAGCAGCAAGGTACCCCTGCAGGTGCTACGTTGACAAGCTGCTCACCATGTCCCATGTTTCTTTCCCTACGGAACTGGGGAAGAGGAAACATAGGAAAACAAGGGTTGCCCTGGTCTATTAGAACAGGCTGCCTTGGTCAACCTGATGGAGAAGGTAAAGTCCAGTAAGGCTTCACTGGCCTCCGCTGTGCCCCGGGAAGTACCCGTGTTCAGAGATCTGGAAAGCCTCGCCCTGCAGAGAGAACCAGACCCCTGGCTGATGCCACCGTGCCTCCGGTGCAGGTGGAGAGACTCTCTCCAGGAGGGGCCAAGGCACTGCTGTCTGGGCAGAGCACGTGCCCAGACTATTGCTCTGGACTGAGGCAGGAGCACTTCTCTAGAGTGTCGTAAGTGCCACCACGGGCACTGCCAGGACGGGGCCGGCATGGCACCATGGTCGGCCCCAGCCCCACCAGGGCCACCTGCCCCAGGCATATCCCATGCCAGAGGGACACATGGGAGCAGGCTGCGACCATGCTCCAGGCTTGCACTTATTCCCAGTATTTACCCTGGCAGCTGAAGCAGGTAACTTTATGCCTTTTTACTACTTTGTGGAAGTGCTGTGAGGTGACGGGCATCTGAATTTGTTGACAGCTTTGAAGGAAGCAATTTAATTATGCAAACCTGAAAGTGATGCCCTGGGGCACGTCCCCACTGATGGCAGCTGCAGTTCCTGCCCCGGGCATCTGAGGGCAGCTGCTGTCTCAGCCCAGCAAACGCTTATTGGATGCTTAATATTACACAAATGAGGAATGCTTGCAAAGCCAATGGGATAGCCAGTGGGATAGCCAACATCTATGCGTACAATCAAATATGCAATTTGGGTCTGAGCACTTTGTCATATTCTTGGCCTGTGTTTAAAAAAAGAAAAAAAAAAAAAAAGAAAAAAGATGAAAACCCACAAGTCACATTTAAACTTAGACGAATGATTTATTAAGAAAAAACACTGACGGATTTTTGAGGTACTGAAAGGGTTGAAATAGTCTGAGTAAAATAAAAATTGACATAGAATTTTACCACAATGCAAAAGGAACTTGAACTATTCTAATAAGAGTTTGCTTTAATGTTCATGCATGTCTTCACATCCTGCTTTTGGCAATGGCCAGAAAAGAACTACCGAAACACTGTGAGAAAAGCTGTTCTCATGTTATTTCTGGCCCTGCTGTAATGCATGAAATCAGGACATCTCATGAGAGAGACTGATATTCAAGATTTTCAGTCTATTTTTCAGACAAAAAGGTCTGAATATATATCTAAACTTCTGGGTTTAGTCATGGCTAGATCTCAAAGCAACAAGAAAAGTATCCCTGAGGTCACAAGTCAAATAGTCACAATACCGAAGAAAAGATAATAGTTCTATTCAAATAACTTGGAGGAAAAAAAAAACTGCAAAGACAATTTTCACTTGACATGCTAAGGTGGATGGCTCTTCATTCTCAAAATAATCTTTTAATGCCACTGGGGAATTTCTGAAGTTTATTCATAGGGTGGATGTGGGTTATGATTAAGCATAAAGTGCCTGAAAATACCAGCAAGTGTTGTAGGACTGGTATCGTGTACGCGTGTGGCTCTAATCTGCCTAAAAATCATTTTTGATAAACACCTTTGGGAACCAAAGAAACGAGGGCTTTATGAACTATATGGTTTCTGGTGCCCCTGCCAACTCTGAATAAATACGCTGTGTGTGTAGCCAAGGTTTTGGAGAATTATTTCCTGAAAACTACTTTAGAACCAGAAGGAATTAATGAAGATGTGCCAGCTATTTCCTTCGCTGGCTTGCACGCCTCAGCCTCACCAATAACAAATAGTAGCGGTTTGTACATGAGTTATGCTGCTGCACCTCGTGTTCTGCGCCCTGCAGAGCCCATCTATTCTGTACACAAGCAGGAAAACACAGACAGAGTATGTGCTTGTTGCCTCTCCTTGGGTAGAGGATGGCAATAGCTACGAGAGCCAAGCTGCATTTTGAATCTTTGGCTTTAGCCTCTACTAGAGTAGCATTTGTGTATTTTAAAGCTATTTACAGAGCTTTAACTTCAGTTCTACTGAAAAGGAGATAATACAGCAATCAGGAGCGGTTAAACAGATTAATATGATCTAATCTGCTTGGATAAACATTTATATTTATTATTATTGGAAAACTTTAAGAAATCTTCTAAGTCGTTAGAGATTTATAAATTATCAATTATGTAAAAGCCAGAGCAACTAGGGAGATGTTTTTACATGACTGCAGGCAACAAGGAAGGAGATTTTCAAACTCAGGCCAAAACCATTAATCTCAAGTCCTCTTTAGAAAATCTTTCTGCAATCTTATTTTATCCTCTGACTTTCTCAGGCTTCCTCTGCAGGAAACCAACCCGCTACCGGGTGACTCCTGAGCTGAACCGGAGAGACTGGGATCCTGAGTCTCGCAGGGAGCTCTCCCTGGGCAGCTCCGGGTGCCTGACCTCGTACAGCTTTTATAGAAACTGGCATTAACTTTGAGGGTTTCCTTTGAGACACAAAATCCCCTCAATTACACCCGTGTTGCCGAGGCAACATGCTTCAACTCTGCTTGTCCTCTCCAGGACCTGACATCTACCAGAGGAGCTTCTAGACAGAAAATCATCGAAACCCTGATTCAACCGCACAAGGTTTTACGCCATGCAAGCAGCCAAGAGGCTGAGGATATTTCAGAGGGGTTTTATGCAATAACTGGAGGGCCATCAAACTGAAGCATGTTATGACTACTTCTCCCTGTTTAAAATCCTAAAAGTCAGTCTGAATCTTGTATCCTCTCTGTCTTGTCTCCGGAAAACGCCTCAGATTTGGGGTTGAAAGTGAATACGCTCCGGGCTGACGTGTTGGGAGCTGCTACCCGGCACAGAGCTTTGTCGGTGCAAAGGAAAGAGGAAACGTTTCTGCTGGTATTATTAACATGTCAGTAGCACTGATAGATTCCAACTGAGATCAAGCCCTCTTGTATTAGCCATGTGCCAAGAGCAGAGTAGGAAGCAGAGAAAGGGGAGGAAGCGTTATTATTCCCGTGTTACAGCTGCAGAAGAGAAGCACCGGGATTGTGAAATCCTTGAGGTCACACAAAACAGCGCGCGGCTCAAGTGGAGTCAGCCCCTCACAGCTGCCCCCTCTGTCCCCCCAGCCCAGACACATTGCCCCACCTCGCCGGGACAGTTCACATTTTCGGGTATTTGGGGATGCTTGAGAGTTGGGGCTGGTAGAGTAAGTCCCAAGGGACAGGTCCCAGGCAGATGCCATGTAACCCTTGGTGTCCCTGCACATCACTGCATCCCCTTCGCTCACACAGACCTACACCCCCGCCTCATCTCCCCCTGCCCAGAAAAGGCACACCTGAGCAAAAATTCCACATGGTTTGAACCATTCTCCAGGTAATTACTTAAAATCATGGATTGACCTCTGTAACTATAATACTGAAGAATATTGGTGGGAAAAATATCTGACTTTATGCTTTCCAGTGGTGCTAGATGGGAAAATGGGAATAAATAGTAGAGAATGCAGTAACATAGCGTATGGTGTTTATTTTTGCACAGGTGGCTGAAGAAAAATTAGAATTATAATTATTATTGTTATTAACTGTTCAATGTTTATCCTTAACTTTTCAGAGCAGTCATTTCTGCAATGTGACCTGCAATCATTAATGTTAAATCCAAACAAATCCACATGCATTTTTTCAAATCTAGAGCAGACATCAGCCACCTGAGATACTACAGTAAATGGAACTGAACCATTCCCTGACCAGTAAAAGCGCTGAAGACATGAATTTCCTCAGAGAATATTAAATACAGGTTTTAAAACTCAGTTAAAAAGCCCAAGGTTATGAAAAGAACAGAATACACATAACATAGCAAAATTACTGATTTTAATTAAATTAATATAATACAGATAATTAATAAAATCAGCCTCTTTTGGAATGTTTCAACTCCTGTTTATACAGAAACAAGGGCTCATGTCCATATTTAAGGCTTGAGTCTCTGGCTTTGTACTTCTTGGGGCTAAGTGAAAATGAGCAGCAGAGAAGGGATGGTGCAGACTGGAGCAACCCTCAACTCTGTCCCAGACCAAATTGCGGAGCTTCTCCTGCTAACCAACTTTCCCCTTAATTAACACGGTGTTACACAACATTGTCATTCCCAGGAAAGGCATCTGACGCCTCTCAGGAGACCTCTGGCCCAGGTGGCCAGTCACAGAGCCCCGAGAGAGCTGGGAAAACACAGCTCCTGCAAAGGCCACAGCCCTCCTCCTCCTCCCCAAGTCCACTGGACACAGCAGCTGAACTGCAGCAGAGGCTCTATGGATGGTGCTTTGTTTTACATGGCCCAGGGGATGGAAATTGAAAAAATGCAATATAAAATGGGCATAGAACAGAGTGGTGAGAAAAAATAAAGCCCCTGAGAAGCAGTCAGGAGTTTGTTTTTCTAATTCTTTGGAGGGATTCATGTGGAAGTAGAAAGAACTGGTATCTAGTCCTTCTTTGGAGATCCCGTTACATTTTTGTTCATTAATTCTTAGGAAAAAACACATCAAGAAAATGCAGAACAGAACTGGGTCCTCCAGTTGCTTCACAGATGAAGCAACAGCTATGAGTTGGGTTGGGGTTTGGGTTTTTTTTTTGGTCTGTGGTTTTTCTGGGGCCTTTGCTGACACTAACACACTGCTTTTTCCAGAATCGGAGGGTGTCACCAGGGACGCTACCGCACAGGACCCCTGCTTCTTAGCAGAGCCAGGGGACAGCACTGCCTGCTGCAGCTCCCAAAGAGATGCCTGCCCCCTCCCCACCTTTGCTAGCCCAGCTCGCTGCCTCCAGAGGGGCCTCGGTCCTTTGATGCCTGACAGCCCTGTGTAAGGATGGGTTCAAGGCTTACACATGGTTGCCCTCTACCTGTGTCATGCCACAACCCATGCTCTGGGTTTCGTTGCTGAGCTAAGCGAGAAGCCAGATGACAAAATATCATGTGTGGTAGCACATAAACCCACTGTACAACCCAGCCTGTGCCCTCAGTCTGCTCTTTTCTAAACACAAACTGCAACCTCTCCTGTAGTTCTGTGTGTGACAAGACCGGGACCTTCTCACAAGGTCCTCTCCCACATTTGTACAGAGCCTGGTGCAGTTCTGTTCTGTGCAGTGTCTGTTCCACCTTTCTGCAGCATTCAGTGGCCTGCAGATAGCAGACCAGCTCCCTTAATGAACAACTTTCCTGGATCTGAACGATAAGGAAACGTCTGAGTTACGCTGAGTGCCACACTGGAACTACAGTCTATAATTTTGTCTCAGTCTAGTTTTGCTGGACCTGGAAGTGAAAGCAGGGTTTGGTTAATGATCACATCTGCCCGGCTTCACAGTGTCCTCTTGACAACCTCTCCATTTCGTCGTCTTGCTGTTGTTGCCCTCCCTGCTCCCCGCAGTCTTTGGCCCTGCCGTTTGCAGTATTACCTGCTGCAGCCCCACCAGCAAAGCTGCTTTAGGGATGGTCACACACGAGGTTGGTGTGTTTGCTTCCTGCATACATGTTTCCATTTCAGCACACCCCCTTACCAATTCCAAACCAAATACGCATAAAGAAGAGAAATAAGCACACATTTTATCTTTCACATGCTCCTTCACTGCTGTTGAGAACCTTACAAAGCTCATTTCTCCACAGCTACTTGTATGCAAAAAGGCCTGTAATTAGGTGGCAACTTCAGGGCCTATCTTTGCTTTCTAGTAGACCAACATAATTACCCTCCGCTTAGATGTCATGTGCCCAGTATGACGACCTCGTTGCTCCCAAGGATGGATAGAGCAGGGCACCGACCCCCCTTGCTCTAAGCCAGGGGCTATTCTAGGCATTGATCCTGCAAAATGTCCAAAGGGGGCAATTCTTCTTCCTGCCTTAGGATTAAATTTAGCAAAATTCTATGTTATGAGATCTAACTTCATCCCTACTTTACTTTACTCCAGTGCTTTGGGATCTGCCAGACTGAGCAGAAAGAGCCCCTGCTAAGGCTGCAGCTCTGCCAGGCTCTGGCTGCCCACAGAAGCAGAGCAAACCCCTTGAGGCACCATTTCAGCCAACTTGGCTAAGCAGGTCTGTCCTTGTCTTCGTCCAGCACTGACCAGGCTGCTGCCATGGATGGCAACAAGTCTCCACAGTTGGTTTCCCTTGCAGGTATGGCTATTCTGCGGTGTAGATAGCACCTCATTTTGCATAATCCTAAACAATTTCTCACCTATCTGACTTCTCAGGCCCTTCGACATACATGGCCACAGATATTTAGCCATAGCGCAGAGCGTACCAGGGACGTGCAGAAATTCTTTGCATTTCAAACATACATGTTTACCATGAAGGAATCCGCAGCTGGAGGGGGGAGCGGTGAGAATGCAACGCCAAGGAAACATTTCCTGAAAGCATTTAAAAAATAACCAGAGTGCGAAGCAAGGGACAAAAGCAACATTCTGCTGGGAGTGCAAACCAGAAACCAGGGCTGCGTTTAGGTGTGTAGACAGGGCTCCACCAAACTGGTTGTGGGTTTCCCCCTGCTCCTGGCCAGGGAAGCGGGAGCGGGCAGAGCAGTGCCCCAGCCTGTACCCGCGGTGCCAACCACGGTCTGCAGGGCGGCCGCCCACCACGGGCAGCCGGGCTGGGGCTGAGCCCCTCCACTGGCTGGAGCGGGGCTGGCACTGGGGAGCTCCATCACTCAGTCTCGGGAGCAATCCTCCTCTCAGCCTGACAGCACATTTGATTTTTTTCCTGGCTCCTCCAGTGAGACAGATTAGGCCCCAGAGCACCACTTTTAGGCTCTTTCTGCACGATATCCCTTGGAAAGGTGCCTTGCTGCCACTTTCTGGCATGCCAGCCCGGCCTGATGGCTGTCAGAGGCTGGGCACGTAGGCAAGGGTACTGGGAGAAGGGTGTTGCAACGACCAGCAAGGAGCTTCTTGCAGCTCAAGCCCCAGGTACCCCAGCTCCACCTGCACCCTGGACCCCTGTCCCACTGCAGGATGCATGGGATCCCCAGTGCTCCCATCAGCTGGCGCTGCACCGTCCTCAGGGGAGCCGGCTGCGGGCCGTGGTATGTGGCCAGCAGCTATTGACTTACTTTTCCGTGCATGGCTGGGTAAGTAACCTTAATTAAAAACATGAAGCCCACAGTTTGTATCACATTCACGATGTTAAACAAGCTCTGGAAATAGAAACCCTGTTTTCATTTAAGCTTTTCAACTGTGATCTAAGTAATAAAATATGGAGGGGGCGGGCGTGTGTGAGATTTACATGTGATGATTTGGGAGATCTTGCTGCTTTAGAGGCTTGTAAGGCGCCGCCGTGCCAACTGCTGCTGCCGCTGCCTCACCGCGCTTGGCAGCGCCTGCCCCGCACAGGCTTTTGGTTTTTTCCAGAGCCGCTTTCCAAATGCTGATTTCTGCCCTCGGCTCTCGTTGCTGTGATTTATTCTGGGTGCGGGTGTGGGATCTGCCAGGCCCTCAGCAACCTGCTGCCCTGGCTGCCCGTGCCCTGCCTGGCTCTGGGTAGGCAGGGAGGCAGGTGGCGTGCACCCCTACCACCCCTAGGGACCACCCATCTCCTGGAGGACAGGCACATAGCAGACAATGATCCCCCCAAGCCTATGCCCAAGTAGCTCCATCATCAGAAGACACGGGAGAGGATATCATTGCCTTCCCGGTTCCTCCTGAGCCACCACACGGGAATGAACATCCATCCCACCACAGTGGGCAGGCAGGAGGGGAGGGTCTTCTGAGGGCACCTGCTCTGTGCCCCGCCAAGCACTTGGGCTGACCCTGCTCCTGTGGGCTTGCAGAGCCCAAAGAAACCCGCTGTACCCTGTCCGTGCCTCCCCTTGGGAGCTGGGGACCAGACCCTGCACCTGCTCTGCCGGAGGGGATCACCCCTGCACTGCCAGAGGGGCTGGGAGTGGAATGGGAAGACAACAGGGCAAATAACTTCATGAGGCAGCAAACAGTCGGGATCACCTTCTGGTTTCACTGGAGCAAACGGGAGCCCGCAGGAGCTTGGTTTTGATCAAGCCTGACACTTTCTCAGCTCCTTTTGCTGTAATGTAATTATAACAATACTTCCCAGGTCATAAACAGTTCAGCTGGGCACGGCAATAATTGGAACGGGGTGTTTTGCAGCAAGCCCCTAATAAGCACATCAGCACAGAGGCATTTGTCTCACGGTGTCCCCGTGTGCCCCCCTTTCCCCCCAGCTGTTTCTGAGTGCTCTGCCCAGGGCACGTACTCTGGGGGAGCCTCAAACTGGGCTTTGCCCACAGGCCGGTGGGAGCGCAGGGTGCGTGAGCTGCGCGCAAGTCCTCCTGCCGTCATTTACGCCCGTTTCTAGCCCGTGTTTTCTTTGCCGGGGACAGACAGCAAGATGGTTTTTCCCCACCCCGGGGACAGTGATTTTTCCCCCCGAACGATGGGGGTGTCTTCAGCACTTTGCCCTTCCCCAACCTCCCTCCCGGCTCCCTTCAGCAAATCACAGCCGGGCCGCCGACCCCCGGCGCCAGGGCGCTCCTCTGCCA
>VXBO01000364.1:0-45477 GCA_013400135.1 Rhinoptilus africanus
TCTATGATTCTATGATAGATGACCTGCTCTAGAAGTAATTATACTTGGCACATGACATCATTTAGACAAATGAATGTAGATTTCATTTCTCTTTAGTTTAAAAGTTAGGAGAAATCTAGCTGAGAACAATTATCAGTAAGGTAACTCCATTTATATAAAATTGCAATATAGTCAGTATAGTAATGAGCAATGAGTTTGCTTTATGAGTACTCCGGAATCCCACCATTTATGCAAAGACATGTATAGTAACAGTGATCATCAGTAAAAAAGAAACTTCTGAAGTTTACAAGCACAGAATTTTAGCATCAGCTGGCTGTAATGGTCACATATACACTGCACACATGAAAAAGAGATGTAGGAGAGAAGTCTTGTGCGTAGACACTCAGCATTGCCAAAGGGAAATAAAAGCATTTGCTTATGTGTACCTGCAGCCTTTTACTAGTTGGAATCATGCTCACAATCTGTTTGGTATTGTATTAAAATGCAATAATGTAGGTGTTATAAAAAATGGAGACTGAATAACAGAGAGGTGTATGCATAGAGTAGGCATATCAGTGATAGGGGACAGATAACACAACAACAGGCAATGCATAATCGGATGTCAGGGAATTAATAGGTCTTGTATGCAGGTTCTTGTGTGATATATTGTGATACACACCATTACAGCAAGTCAGAAATCTTGATTTCATTTTCTTTAAAATGCAGTTTTTGAAGATATACTAGACTATCAAGAAAATTTATTTTTCTTTTTTTTTTTTTTTTTAAATTCCCCTAGCTCTTAACTAAGCTATTGATTTGGGGTTTTTTTGGTTTTTGATTTTTGTTCATTGGGGTTTTTTTCACATTTCTGTTTCCCGACTGGTGACACCTACATTTTCACAATGTGCATGGTTTGATAGGGACCAGTAATCATGACTTAGAGAGTAGGGTAATGAGTTATATGACATTCTTGTCTAAAAATTCTTTCTCTACCAGCTTGCTAATTCTGCAAAAAATACATTGCAAAATTAACTCCACTCAACCCCTCCCCCCCAAAATGCAAAAATACTATATTATCATTAAAATTTAACTGTATAACAAGCTACTTTGAATAAAGGTTTCACTTCAGAAGTATTGGAATAGACAAAAAAAAATGTATGTAGATTTACTTTGCAATTTTAACAACTGCAAATGATTCAATTTGTAGATTTACAGATTTTTAGATTTGACATGTACAAATTTTGGTCATGTCCCAGCTGTGGGGAAATATCCATGGCAACAAATATTGCAATAGAACTTTTTGACATTGAAATGGAATATTTTTGCTAAAATTGGCAGCTCTAAACAGGCAAAACATGATCCTTCGCTTTTAGCATTAAACAGTCCTTTTGAGATGAAAAGGGCACTTCAAAACCCTTAGAGTTAACTTACCTTGTGATTTAAGCTGATGGTGTCTTATTGGTTTGAAGTGGTCCAAGATGTCATAGATTTTATCTAAATGAGGATGACTAAATGGCCCATCATATTAGTGACCCTGGATTCAGTTGGTATTTATCTCTTATTTTGCCTCTGATATGGTCCTTTTACTAGGCAAGTCTGAGCTGTATTTATAGGTGTCAAAAATTCCTGTTCTAAATGTGTAGGCTTAAGTATCTAAATCAGTCGTCTAGTTTCAAAGGCTCTTAGTTCCCATCACACCCTAAAAACCCTTAATGACCTTGGATAGTTAGCAGGCTTGAAATACAGAATTTTCTGAAGAATGACCAAGAAATTTAAATTTCAAAGCTGTGTCAGAGAGTGCGTGCCCCACCTGCATTAAAAAAAATGATCCCAGGTTCTTCTTCAACTTTGGAAATATTGACAAGGAACCTCCCTTACACAATCACTGCAGGAATCTGTTTATTGCTCCTATTTCTTAAGAGATTCTTCAGCAGAATAGGTTATGTCAGACATCAAATCTGTGCCCTGTTAAAAAGGGCTAGGGCTCTGACATGAATATATTTTGATTTCTTTATAAATTCAGTGCTGCAAATATCCATTATAAATATATTTTAAATTACTTAACTATGAAAGTACAAATGACTGGTTAAAACCATAATGCTTAGGTGCATTTTTCAGCTGTTTGCAGCAATTGGTTGTATTAGCCTTCATTATAATTGAAATATACAGTTCAAATTTTAGCAAATCTGATATGCCTAAAGCATTGATTTATATGATTGTCCTCTTGTGTTCATTCTAGTCATGAAATGTCATCCTCCATTTATTGGTCAGAGGGGGTTATCTTTCCAGTTTGTTTCGTAATAGAAATAAGTATAATAAAAAGCACGTTTATGGAATACCTCTGTAAAGCTTGTGCAACTCTTAATTTCATGGTCTGAAATTTGTCAAAACAAGGCACAGAGGGAAGGTAGTTTACTCAACATTAAAGAATCAATTGGTGAGGATCTGGTATGCAACTTAAATTAGCTGTTCATTTCTAGGATCACTGCAGAGGCTCATTTTGCTTTCTAGCCAATAGGTATTGACCATATCAACATTGTTGACAAAAACATGATAACTCTATATTATTATCCATTATTAGTGAGAAAAGTGTTATGGGAGGTTCTCAGGAGAAAAAAAGAGAAAGCATTGTCTTCAATTTATCTTCATATAATATGACTCTCTATTTTACATATATATAATAAAGCTACATGTAATGTGTATACGTAAAGAATGTATAAATGTAGAGAAGGGAGACTAGCAGAAGGACCAAGAGAACAATGAGGAATAAATCATCAGCTGTAAGATTATGCAAAGTTTTATCAAGCTATCCATGTGTTTAGTTAAAAGCATGTTTAGAACAGAATTGATGACTTATGTCTTAAAAACGTCATGGTCTCACGGAGGATTTTGAACAAAACCTGGGAAAGGACATTTAATAGAGTGAGTTCAGAATACTGTGATTTTCTCTCTCTGGTTATTTCATCTTGTAATTAAACACTGTCTGGCCTTTGGTGTTTTTTAGACCATTGTTGGTTAATTGCTAGAAGCTCTTTGCATAATATATTTCACTTGGCTACATGTAATCTAGGAATTTATTATTCTTTGTACTGCTTCTGTTGCTGGCATATGAAACTTGGCAATGTCTGCTGTGTAGTTTTGGTAATGGCAACATCCATCTTTTTTTTTGTGGTGACCGTTAGTGCAGGAAATATGAATTCTATATCATCAGAAGCAGGAAATTTCAATTTCTGGGTAAAAAGACTTCCTCTTCTTTAAGAAGTCCTTGTTATTCCCAAATGGCTATAACCAGGCGTGTTGATTTTTGGCAGAGGCACTGCATGTCTTGTGAGAAGTCTCAGAAAGATTAACTCTGTTGCTTCAGTCATGAACACGTCCATGCTGCCACACTGTCTTGGTTTCATTTTCTAGCCCACAACTGTGAGCAATAATGATTGTTTTGAAAGTATTCATTGGCCAGTCATTGTCAGATTCGTAATTCAGCTGTGATGAAGTGAACAGAACAAGATGAAAGTCTATGGCTGAATTTCTTCCTTCTGTCTAGATTTTTGTAGACTATGCAACTAGGTGTCTTTCTCTCTGAGACGGTAACAAAGAGTGTGCCTATGAATAATTCGAAGTTCATCTTTGAAGTAAACTGACAGCTTCTGTGTCAGAAACTTTGAACAATGTAGCCAGGAGGCTGTGAGGTCCATCTGATTTCACTTGCTGTTGCCCTGGTTTAAGGAGGATTACAATCCTTTGGTCTGTAATGTGAAATGTAAAAGTTTGACAGCTCTTTCCGTACGAGCTCTCTTAAATCTCTTGATGCAAATCCTGATTTCTTCAACTCACGCGTCCTTAGTTCACATTGTCCTTTTTCCCCCTCTGAGTGGATCAGTTCCATTTTACCCACTCTATTGTCTATATCTATCTAAATATTTTCCTCAAACCTTTCCATTGCTGAATAAATGATGACATTGTATTTTTGAAATATTATCCACAATCTAAACTGTCTCCTGTGTCTGATACAATAATTAATGGCTTTTTGAGATGGCATTTCCTTCCCATCTTGTTCTTCTGTTGAAAAAGGGGTGTTTTAGCAGTTGTGATGGGTGCTAGTCTTCAGTAAATGTGCCTCAATCCTGAAGAACAGCAGGTGTCTTTGATTATGGCTCTTCTCCGGTGACTTCCTTCTATTTATGATATTCATTGCTGTGATAAGTAAGGATGGGGGGTTTTTTAACATACACTTGTGTCCTCTAAGAGTAACTGTGAGGTATCTAACTTTAGAAAGAAATATTTTTGCTTTAAACCCACTTTCTGTTGTAACAGGAAACTTCAGAACTTCCTTCTGTTCATGTTATAAAGTGATGTAATCTCTTCCAGCATAAACCCCTAAATCATGCTTTTTAACTATTGGGAACTCTAAAGCCAGTTAATCATTTTATGGAATTGAGGAAAAAACAAGAGCTAAGTAGCATTATAAAGCCAATGTTCTTTAATTAAAGCATCAGTGGTTCATGTTATTATATTCTAATGCCTCTTATTAAACACCCATTCATAGAAAACCATCAGATTGTGATTAAACTAAAGTAAAGAGAAACACACCATTGGTGTAGTATATATATTGATGTTTTAGAATAGAACAGTGGATACCTGAACCAGACAGTTCTATCACAGGTTCAATGAAAGCACCAGAATTGAAACTGAGAAAAATATATAGCTGCAAAGATTGATTTGCAGCCACTTGTGTGTTTCTGTTAGTTGCTTTTTCTGAAATCTATAGGCAGGCCTCTGAAGACAGGTAAAAATAAATCCTCTATTAAAGTAATTTAAGTCATGGTTTAAAGGTTAGCAGTGATTTTAAAGTTGACTTTTTTAAACAGCCCTTTGGTAATATGACATCTAACAATGTTAGGCATTTAGTCAAAACTAGTTGCCTAGATTGCCTCTGCATTCAAAGGGAAAAGATAGATTGTATGAACGGGCACTTAGCATAGGTGGCTAAAGGTAGATGAGGGAAAGCCATCGCTAATATCCACAGAGATATATAGATATTGTTGATGTTAGAGATTGGATGAAGTCAGGATTGTAGAATTTAGTACAGCTTTCAGGTTCTCCCTGTAGTCCCTACTTGATGACATATTCAAAAATATTTTTTCTGTTGCTACATCTCTCAAAATCTTCTTGTGCAAATCCTGATTTCTTCTACTTAAGCTTCCTCCATTCACATTCTCCTTTGGTGACGTGTTCAAAGCTCTTTAAGAATTCAAAATTAATTTAAGACTGAGTAAATTTACAAAGATTTCAAGTTTGATAAATATTACCACGTGTAATATTATTAAACAATCAGATTTCTGCAGTCAGCTTGTTCACACCTACAACTGCTTATGCAAGATGAAACTGCCATGCAGTTGAAGTGAGAAGTGGTTTTCTTTCAAGTCCAATAAATGTCCCAATACATCTTTGACTATGGAAAAGTCTTTTTCCATATTAAGCTTGCTACATATTTCCTTCCATAGATATTTCAAACTGACCTGTACATTTTAAAAAGACTGTTTTCAGCTGATGTAAATCAACGAATAGCTGCACTGAAGTCGGTAGCACTGAGGATGTGTGATTGAAATTAAGAGGTACTAATTTTTGTATAGCAATAGTACTATGGGGTCCTACTGGGAACATGGTATCAAAAAACCTCTATACTAAAATATTTGAGAACTAAATTTCATTCTAATTTAAAGCAAACAGAAATCCCCAAACCCAAGACAACCTGTGTAATGTCATATTTCATGATATTATTTAGCAAAATTGCTTCTATTTAGCATTTTTATGATGAGCATTTTCCAGGAAAATGGAAATATATAAGCAATATGACATGTATAACAATAGTGCTTACAATTCCAGACATCCTTAAATGTTATAGTACTTTCATAATTTTACATATTTTTGTGCAGTACACTTAAGAGACTGTTTATAGCAAATCCTAAGCATATTGCAACAAATTATTTAGGAAAGCTACAGCAAGAAACATTATAGTAAGGCGGGTACATAAAAGGCAGCTTTTCTGTAAAGAGTAGGTAAGGCTGATCTAATATTTTTTGGTGAATATGTAACTTTTTAGGTGAGCATAACCAAGAGGATTAAAAAACCCCTAATTTAGGTCAGATACTATTGTAACCTAGCCTTTACCTGAAAAAGAACAGTCAGTACATCTTTTTCCACCCATTAGATTGATTATAACTTTTCAAAATGTGGAACAACAAAATAAACCTAACAATTTTAAACTATGCATGCAAATAAACACTAGGCACCATGTGGAACAGGGGATAATGTTCTGTTTTAGTTGGTACAAAGAGGAAAATGTCCTTTATCTGATGTAACTAAATATCCTGGTTTTAATATATGAAATTGGATGATTAGCAGTCTTGAGATTATGATAGCTTTCATATCAGCCAAATAATAAAAAAATGTGAGGGATAGCGGTGCTACTTCAGGGCTCTATGAAAAACAGCTGTTATTTAAAGCACAAGAAAAAACACAAAATCAATTACACACAGCATCAGAATAAGGCTGTCATCCCTTTTTGCTGGAGGAAAGTAATAGCATGAAAAGACACTTCTCCAGAAGCATGGTGTTTTGGTGACAGCGTGTAGGGGCAGCTGACCCGAACCTGGTAGCAGTCTGTTCTCTTGGTAGAACACGATTTATGGGATGACATCTTGGGAAGGAGGCACAAGCATGACCTGGGATGAAAGGGCAGGTGGAGATATTTTGGCTGACAAAGGCTTAGTTAGGAGATCTGGAGGATTCACGTATCATCTGTCTTGAAAATAGCCACTTGCCTGACCTTCTGTTGCTGATAGCTCGTGGAGGAATGTATCTGAGAGGGGAAATAATGAGCTCTTGACAGTGGGACAAGTAGTTATTTGAGAGCTTGGGGAGAGTTTTTAAAGAGAAGAGGAGTTTGTTGTCAGTACTCACAAGGGCACGCTTGTCAGCAGTATTCAGTCCTGTATTTTAACATTGCTTTCATTTGGAGCAGTCTTTTTCCTATGGATTGAAGGCTACTTCAGCAGCTGCTGCTGCTACCTGATAGCCTGCATAAATGTTAGAGAATGCTGTGACTATGAGGCAAGTGATTTGATGTTCATGAATTTTGTTTTCTGGACTATATGTGGTCAAAGGCAGTTGGGTTTTTTCCTGAGCTTTCCTGAACTCCATGTGTTAGTTCTGACATGTAAGTTAAGATGGAATCAGATTTATAGATCTTTGATCTTGTTGTTATCGGAGATGCTGTTTTCCATTGTCTGACAAAAACTGTATGCGGGATTTAGAGATTAATGACCACTGTATTAATCTGCAAATGCTTAATCTGTCTAGTATTCTCTAGTCGTCAAGAAAATATGTTAAATCCCTTTGTTCTCCTTGGAAAATATTTTCTATAAATTTGAACATTTCAGATTAAGAGAAATTGTACAGCTTTATGTTGCTGAAGCCAAAAAATGAGCCAGATTTAATCTAGCCATAGATTTTCAAGAAGTACCGGCAAATTCTCTGTGCCTCTGTTTTCCTAATTGTAAACCTGAAATTTGAATAGGAAAAAGGCTTTATATGAAAGAAAAAAAAAAAGCTATAACATAATAGTCCTTCTAAGATAATTCAGAGAATAGACAAGATGATCTTCTATAGTATAATTATGATCATTTGTTCCTGTGGTGCTTCTACCGCTTTTTTGTATTTTTTTCCTGGTTGCATCAGTGCAACAAGACCAGGATGACAGTAATCATAAAATCATTTTGGTTGAAAGATCTGTCTAGTGGGTTATTTAGCCTGCGCCCCAGAATTATGATGGGATTGGCTGGCAGGAGATCATATAGCTAATATTTTATATACTGTTAAAATAAAAGAGAGATGAGAAAAAAATGTGTATGCCAAAATCCAGAGGGTGCCTCTTGGCAAAGTTTTATAGACATTTTAGATCAGTAACAAGAAAAGGTAGGTAGCTACACCCCATTACTCCTTCCTAAACAGCCAGGTAATTACTTCTGGCATTTTGACAAGTGTTTGCTGGAGTGAAGGTCAAAGCTGTCAGCAGAGAAGATCTATGCTAATCTGCTCAGCTGGAGAAGACTCAGGTAGATAATGTTTTGTAATTAGAAGTTGTGGAAACCACTTTTCACTGTACTTTTGTGCTGAGCTTAAGAGAACTAATAAAACAGAGTAAGTGAACTAATAATACAGAGTAATTTCATTTATCATAGTTTACAAAATTGCCTAAATGGATGCTTAGGAGTAAGCATATGTTGTGAAATTGGAGAAATATGGGAAAACCGATATTGTTGTACAAATTAAATATAAATTTATATGCATATATATGTATGTGTAATATTATATATTCACGCATATATGTTATATGTGTATGTTACATGTGTGTGTATTTGGCAATACATATACACTGGATGAATAATGCTAATAATTTTAATTTACATTGAAAAAATATTGATCATAAAAAGAAAATCAAAGAAAAAGAAAAAAAATGTATTTATTTTCCTTGATAAGGCGGCAAAATTTTGCTGGAGATTTCATTTGCAAAAATTCAATGTGTGTGAAGACCTCCCATTTTTCTCATGAGAGTTACGATTAACACTTCATCCAGCAATACTCTATGAATGGATTCCTGTAATGGATTTTAAACTGATAAAGTACTTTAGCAAAATATAAGAAAATAAGCAACTGCCCCCAAATAAATATATTAAACCAATTATGAAAACAATAAATATTTTTATAAAAAGTATGATTTGTTTTATAATGTTGACTGCCTCTTCATGTCATTGTTTTCCTTGGTAGTGTCTAAACTAAAAAAGACTTTTCTCCATTATCATGCTATTCTTTGTGCTACAAACAGTCTGTGCATGTGTATATATATAAAAGACAGAAAGATATAAATAGGAAATTTTTGAGAAGAACTTCAGCTTTGCTTCCAAACCCCAGCTAGGACCTCAAGTCTGCAGTGATTTCACCCATATTTAACAGTTTGTTCCCTCTGATTTTGGTTCTTGAATTGAAATACCTCATATAGGTATATGGTGACCATGAAATTATTACCATGCATGGAGAAAGAATGCAAACCTTCAAAAAGTAATGGTTTTGGTCAGAGTGGTATGTAGCATGGAAATGCAGGTCAGAATTTAGCAGCCTAATCCTAGACCTAAACCTAATAAGATGAAGTTGCAGTGTTTCAGTGGCTGCAGTTGGAGCTGGGCTGGAACCTCATAGTAGTAGCAGTTTAAAAGGACCATTTTTTGGGGAGTCGTTTTTAACCTTGATCAGCTCTGCCAGACAAACTGTTGAACTGTCACCAGCAAAGAGGCCCAGTTTTTGACTTTACATATAAACCAGAAAATGTAAATAGAAAAAGTGTAGAAAAAAGAGAGATAAAGCTTTAGATTTAGGTCTAAAGAAGTAGTTGGTCCACCTGAAACATAGACTTGAATTGAGAAAAAGGTGTTTTTTTCTTCTGGATTTCATGACTGGCCTTTTATAAGAGGCTGTTAAGTCTTTCTTGACTGCTACATCGTTGCAGGGAACCCAGAACACAAGTGATTTTTGGAAAGAGACCAGAAAGTGCCTCCTTCCCCCCACCATCTTTCCTTCTGTGAATGGATTCTCTGTATTGTATTATTCTTTCTGATGTTTCTTTCCTTGTCATTTTTCCTGGTCAGGGGAATCACCATATATTCATTCTCTTCTTTCAGGTATATTCTCTACCCGTGTGCAGCGATAGAGCTGTGAAACTTACATTAACGTTAATGGGAAATGCGCAGCTAAAATCAACCACCCTGGTGTGTAGTTACTACCCTTTGCTGTAAAGTGGGTTGGCATGTTCAAACGTATTTTATTTCCACTTAAGAACTGAGAATTCAGCCAGATTATTACATTATTTTGTCTTAAATTAAAAGTATTTTTACATTAATTTTTTAATGTGTTTCAAATTGAGAACTCCACCTGCTGTAGAGCCTGTTATTTTATGTTACAACATAATGTTTGTGAAGTGAGGTGACATTTTAAGCAAGTAATCTATCTTTCACTTGGCAGCTCCCAGTACTCTGCTTTCTATAAGTGTTAGGAAAATATGTTAACAATTATTATTCAATAGGAATTTACTATTTTGTTAACTGTAAAGAATCAGATGCCCCTCTCAGGTTTTCTGGTTTAACATGGGTAAATTCAAATGTTTGCAATGGTTTTCTCAGCCCTGCTGCAATTCTGCTTTTCCATTCTGGACCTTTTTCCTTTCATATTCTATCCATATATTTTGCTCCTGGCAGCAGAGGTCTCATAGGATAACCAAACATCTGAAATCAGCACAGTGGACAAAAAAGAGGTGGAAGCTGGGAGATGTGGGAAGCCTAGAGTATTGGAGGTACAAGCAGCTGTTTCCAGAAGTGACAGCATGGACAAGGAAGCTGATTCTCTTCTTTTGTTATTAAACTGGTGATGAGGCTGAGTTTGCATATTTAACGCATTTTTTTTTTATATATTGTTTCAGTTTCCCTGATACTCTTTGCTAGTGTGAATAAGTGCATCCATCGTTCACATTGTATAGGTTTCTTGGTGTGTTGCTTGTAGGTAAAGAGTATCAGAGAACTTAAGAAATCTAATTTGTTCTCTTCTGTTACACTGTTAAACTGATATGTGGTTTATACTGATATCTTTTTATACTGATATCTTTTATACAGCAAGCAATCATAAATGTTAGAATTGACATATATATTTCTGTGTAGAGGCGTATGTATCAAAATGACTTATAACTTGCCCTTCAGAGTTTTAAACAAACTTAGTGGAATATTGCCATACAGTTAAATAAATCTTTGCTTTAGACAGAAGGCAATAAGTATCTAAGGCTTCTCACTCCAAAAGATGTTTTCATCTCAGATTTCTTTGCTTAGAAAAAGCAAGAAGTGTAAATGGAAGCTATCAAGACAGAATGGTTAGTAACACAGCAGACAATCCACAACATATTTTCACTATCAGATGTGTACTTTCAAGTTCAAATTCTGGTACCCCTAGGAATAAGTTCAATTTTGTTCTTAGCATGTATCTAGTAATGGCTATCAGCTTTTCACAGAACGTCCTGTTACTGCTGGTGAGCATCCTCCATCCCTCTCATTCCTCTTCTGGATGAACACAAGCAATTCACACATGTTCATTAAACCACTGTTAGAGGTTGATATCACAAGAGGTAAAACTGAGTTTGGGATTGATCCCTGTAGAGATGTGAAAGCTATTGCTAGTCAAGCTTGACCAGCTATTTTTGAGTCACAACAGCCCCATGCAGTGCTACAGGATTGGGGAGCTGCCTGGCAGAAAAGGACCTGGGAGTATTGGTTGACTGCTCTCAGAATATGAGCCAGCAGTGTGACCAGGTGGCCAAGAAGGCCAGCAGCATCCTGACCTGTATCAGAACAGTGTGGTGAGCCGGACTAGGGAAGGGATCATCCCCCTGTACTCGGCACTGGTGAGGTCCCACCTCGAGTCCTGTGTCCAGTTTTGGGTCCATCACCACAAAAAAAGACATTGAGATGCTGGAGTGGGTCCAAAGAAAGGCAAGAAAGCTGGTGAAGGGTCTAGAGGATAAGTCTTATGAGGAACAGCTGAGGGAGATGGGGTTTGTTCAGCCTGGAGAAGAGGAGGCTGAGGGGAGACCTTATCCCTCTCTACAACTACCTGAAAGGAGGGTGTAGACAGGTCTCTTCTCCCAAGTAACAGGTGATAAGACAAGAGGAAACAGCCTCAAGTTGTGCCAGGGGAGGTTTAGGCTGGATATTAGGACAATTTTTTACACTGAAAGGGTTATTAAGCATTGGGACAGGCTGTGCAGGGAAGTGGTTTGAGGCACCATCCCTGGAGGTATTTAAATGACAGGCAGACACAGTGCTTAGAGATAAGGTTTAGTGATGGTTTTTGTCAGTGTTAGGTTGATGGTTGGACTCGCTGATCTGAAAGGTCCCTCCCAACCTAGGCGATTCTGATTCCATAATTCTAAACCCTACCCTCATCCAGGCAATTACAGAGGAGACGTTGTCTGTGTTGATACCTTCACATGTTATGTTAGATAGTTCATTTGTACCTTTTATATATAAAAGTACTCTGCACTCTTCCAACACCTTTAGCTCATTAAAGAGCTAATACCTAAAAGGCAATGCACATATTAAAAAAAAAAAAAAAAGGTGAAACCAGTTATATCGGATTTCCATACTCTTTTTCTTTTGAACACTGATGGAGATAAAATACATGGCTAAAGGAACTAGATATAGCCATTCATATAGAAACCAACTTCAAGAAAACATATTTTTTATAGATTTTTAAATTTACTATATCTTTCTCTGTATAGCTCTCAAGTTTTTTTTTCATGTCTGAACTGGAGCCATAAGAAAATAGAAGGAATTCTGTTAGATTTCCGTTCTTCACTATTTTATTCAGAAGCAGTTGTTGAATCTCTAACAGTAAATGCGGTAGCACACAGAGGTAGATCATGCCTGCTTAAAATAGCTTCCATGTTTTATTTCCAAGGATGTTTAAACTTTCAAGATGTATCTATGGGGCTGACAGTTATGTTTTTCTCTAGAAAGATTTCTGGGAAAATGATATGAACAAAAATTCACTTTAATATTTTAGATTTCTGATGAATCCTGAATAAGGATTGCCAAATTTAGATATGACATTAATTTTGTTAGCTTAATTCCTATGACAGGATTTTTGTGTATAGAAATGAAAGAGTTTCTCTGCACTTGACATGTCACAAACCAGTCAAACTTTCCATAAGTATGCTTGGCTAGCTCATCTTTTATCCTAACCTTGGAATATTTCTTTTGAAAAAATTGCAAGTAAAACCATGACATTCTAATTTCCTTTTTTATTAATACTACTATTTTAGTTTATGAACATTCTTCACTGTTTTCCAACATCTGCTCCATTTTTAATTTTTTAGGACATAATTTCACACATTTTAATAGAAGACATTTCTTTTTATCTGTAATTAAATCCATAACTTATTATTCTCAGAAGGTTATTATGGATTGTGACTTTACTGTTACAAAAAATTAATGACTTAAAGAGCCTCCTAATACCAATTTAGTGTAAGGATTTAATTTATTATTCATTAGTTTTGTATTCATTGTAATAGCAGTAATCATTATGAACTCATTGGGTAGGTATGAGAATGTCACGCACACTATATTTCCATAGGAGTTCAGTTCATTAGTCATCTTTAGCAAAACATAAAATGCCAGTCATGCACTAATGCTGTCACTTGTTTCTCTTTATAATTCTGTGCCTGTTATTTTACATAAATATCTTCATATGTATAAGCTGTACTGGAATTTGAAAGTTTCTCTACATGTATTAACTCCCCTGTCTGTCCTTATGGCAACAGAAAAACATTGCTATTTTAAATCAAGATAGCTTCACTCAACTTATGACAGTATACAGTCTAATTTAACATTTTCTTTTAAAGAAAAACCTTTAAAATATTGTCAGTTTACATTGGCAAAATGTGTCAATTTTTTAATTCATTCAGTAGCGCTTTTTAAAAAGGCATTCAGTTTAGCAATGCAGGATTCTAATTTTTATTTCAACACTAATTCATGTGTTCATCAGAACATGTGTAATTTCCCATTTTAAAATGGGAATTAGTAGTTTATATTAATTAATATTTTAAAGTGTCCAGAATAGAATTCAAATGTGGGGGTTTTCCCATAAATCTCTCAGATGCACCATTCTTAACTGTCCCATATTTCTGAGACTGCGTCCCCTGACTGGTAAACAATTCTGCTCATGTTGGAAATGAATGCCTTAGAAAAAAAGTTGTGTTTAGCATTGTGTCAACTAATTACAGTAGCTGCTTTGCAGCTCAATGTTGAATTGGAGTTGTCCTTCTGTGCAGAGACCCAATCAGTCATGGTCAGTATTGTGTCAGCTAACTCAATTCTTTGTAATCAAATTTAAACATAAGAGTGGATTTCATCTCCTCTAACTCAGGTGTCTGTCTTTTAGATACTTTAAGTGTAAGCTAGTCAACCTCAGCTCCCTTTACAATCAGTTGAATGTAATAAGTGCTTCCAGAGGGTAATTCATTTCATCACATGAGAGATGTCTGTGTCATCTGTATCTCCTATATCTCATCTATCTCATACATGTCTATCACGCTTATGATTGGTGTCTAAGGTAGGTCGAGTATATATCATTCCCTTGAGGATCCTGTTATTCTCCATTAGCTACAACAGGAGTCTTGCTTAAATTTAGGGCCAACCAAGATCTCCCAATGAAAGCAAATCCCTTAGACCTCTCTCAAGTGCCTTTAAAGCACATTTCAGAATTAATACGGGCAGAGAAATATGTTGCTGAGGTATAGGCAACATTTTTTAGAGCAAGTTCTTTCTGCCTTCCCTTGTGCAGAGAAGATGGGATGCAGCTCACTAAATAGCGCGGTCTGGTTGCAGTTTGGGCACTGAGCAATACCTTGTGTGGTTGACAAATGCTGCTTCGGGAAAGTGCTGGTTTCTCATGGCCCTATGTCACCTCTGCCAGCCCCATACTGATATCTTAGGTGCTTCGGTCATCTCAAATTGCATGCAGTGGTGTATTTAGTCAACAGAATAAAGAAGTTGAGGAAAAGGGCAACATTTTGTTGGCCGTGGATTTTTTAAGTTATACCCACTTCACCTGTATTTCTGTCTATGCACATGACATAAACTTGAGGATGTCTATAACACAATGAAAATGTTCTTCAGTAGCTGAGTGGCCCTATTTATGATGTAAAATTTCTTAGCATATGAAAAGGCTTGATCTCAGCTTTCTTGACTCTTAGGCTTCCAGCCTTACGTAGTTGAGCTGTGACTCACTCTTTTTAACCAGGATATTGTTGAATTGTTAATGAAGTTCATAATTGCAAATTCCCTGGAAGACATTGACCTTCTAAGCACCACAACTGTGACAATTGTTTTGAATTGTAAACTTATTTTTTATTTATGGAAGCCCATACTCTTTACTAAGGAAACATGGGATACTTCCAATCCTTTAAAAATTGAATAAAACAGTCTGAGGGCAGAAATAACAGACCCAAATTCATACCCGGAGATGACCGTTAGTGGTTAAGTAGGTTATAACGTTCACCTGCATACATTTGCTTTTATGTTACATCATTACAATATTCTGTAGTTTTAATGGCTTTTTAATTCTGAGTACCCTGGATGTTCAGTAGGAGATGCAAGTCATTTTGTAATGGTTTATTCTACTTCAGTGCACCCTTACCTTCTGCTAAGAGCGAACTCCACCCACTTAAAAATAATTAAGTTGTACACTTAATAACATTCTTCCTTTCAAATTCTAAGAAAAACACAAACAAAAAATCGAGTTATTCTTACAGAAGTGATTGTTGCAGTTTCAGTGCTTCTGCTGCAGTCATTGACTTTGACTCTAGTCCAAGGAAGCTGCCATTTTTTGGCAAGAAGCAGCAGTATGTGATGAAAGTAAGGGCACCGGTTTTCACATCAGTGCATGAGAACAGCAGGCCTTTTTGAAACATGTCTTCTGGTGGGTTGCAATTGATATTGAAATTGGTGTATTTTAAAGGCTAGCTTGATGCTAATGTAAACTGTGACTTCTTTTTACTCCCCTCCCTCCCATCTTCCTCTCCACTTCTCCAGAAGCTCTTTGCATTATTGTGGCCTGGAGCATCTCTGAGTGTTCTTCTAGAAGACACTGGCTTTATAAAACTGCCTGATACTGATAAATAAGGCTGTTACCTTCACACATTGCATATATAACAAAATCTGTCTAAGTTGCTGACAAGAATACCAAAACACAACGGCAAAACTTGTAAACCAAAACACATACATTCCTAAAATTCTCCTCTCAACCTGCTCCTAATTGCTGGTAAAGGCTTCTGTGCTTTTTGAACAGCAACAGTCCTTATATTGTCTTTTCCTGACAATATTTATAGCAATAAGGCACAGACATCCTTTCAGGGATTAACTAGACTGTAATTTGAGGCTCTGCTTGTCATCACACTGTAGCCTTCCCGTCACGTTTGTTTGGACAAACTTTGGTTTGCCTATCTTCCCCGGAAATTGAAGAAAATTTGGGCAAAAGGCATGCTGCCAAAGATCATTATGAACCTGCTGGAGGAGGGTTCCCATGCCAGCCTGTGTTAGAGAGACCTTCTGGAGGTCTCATGTAGGCATGTGACGGCTAAGAATCCTTTGGAGGTATAATCACTTCAACATTTCCTGTGCACAGCCTGGTCCATTTCACCTTGTATCATTAGATATATGGTCAAATATATTTTGGCACAAAATGAAGGAACAATTTGCTTAGGCAATGGGGAAAGTTCTAGCACAGCTATTAACAGATTTCTAGTCTTGCTATTGCAAAATATAGTTGGTGTGTGTAGCAGTAAAGTAGCTTGAAACAATCATAGCTATTCACTTGAAATTTATGATTTAATTTCTTCTTTGGGAAGTGTATATCACACATATGTTCATCTCTGCTAGAGGGTTACCAACATGTTTTAGCCTCGCCTTGCCTTTTGTCAAAATTATTACCTCACTGGAGTTAGGACTTGGTGAAAAAAAAAAAAAAAAAAAGAGAGAAAAAAATCATTACATTCTGGTAACAAGGGAAAGTGATGTTCTACTTGGAAGAGAATATTTCAGCATACATAATTCTGTCAGCTGTTAAACTTACACTGCTAGCATCCTCAAGCATGCAATCAATGTCTTCTCCCTTTTATTTGTGCTACTTCTTAATCAAATAATCTACTATGTTATTAAACAGTCTTTTTCATTATTTTAAGAATAATTTCAATGTTAGTTGTGTTATGAGTAAAAACTTAAAGAAATACCATTTTGGACATATCTTAGCAGCTTTAAATGTCATTGCCTTTAGAAAATAAGGAAAAAGCCATATGCTCCTAAATCACAGATGTGTGTTTTGTCACTTTTGCTCAATGTGATTTTTGATTTTTCAGTATTTTCTTGTGATTTTTCTCAGCTTTAGTAGGGAGAATATTACATACATTGTTGGTTGAATTGTGACTGAATCATTTCCCTGTTACAGACAGAGTCTGAAAGCCACTGGCTGGAAAACTTATACCTTCTCTGAAAAGTGCACGGTATGACTTTTATGGCACCAATTGTAAAGAGAAAAACATTATACAGTTCTATTAACAAGTAAAGATGTTTTTCTCTAATGAAGTTTTTCTTGGACATTCTCTTTTACATACAGTAAATTAAATCTTGGTTGTTGTTAAACTGAAAAGATACATTTTTAAACCACATTTCACACGATTTTGAAAAAAAATCCCCTCTAGAAAATTGTCTATGTATGCTTCTTTTCCACAGAGTGCATGCATATTCTTTTAGTATGTATAATAGTGATTTTTTTTCTCTCAGCAAACCAAAGCAAAATCTTTTTTAATGAAGTATAATTACTGATGTATTCCACGATTTTTACAATACCTAATGATACAATGTAAGAGACGACCAAATACCAACTTTCTCTCAGTCAACTCGTGTGGACAAGTTACTTTATTTTCTCAGAATTTTCCATTTAATCACATCTTCTCTAGTTTATAGTGTACGTGAATGGTCTCTGAAGCACTATTCATCCATAGATGAAGGAAGTGTTTAGATGTAATAATTTTTTTTGTTCTATGATATAATCTGAATAATTAGTTTTACTCAGGGCAACTGTCAACTAAAATGTTAATGATTTGAGAATGTTATCCTGTCTTTAGACTTCTGTCTCTTTTTTCCATGGGCTTGATCCTGAAGTGCCTCATGGGAGGAGTGGAGAGGGCATTTCATATGGTACTTGGCTCAGAGAGATGAATGCTTAGATGTGGATGGATACGTATAAGAGCCTACATTTGACCTACGTGTGTAAGCATTCATCATAGTGTTGGTGGAATTCATTTGCCTGATGGAGACATCTGGAGCCACTGGAGGTGCTGTAGCTGTCTAAGATACTTGCCTGGGACTTCACTTATGGGGGGTCCACATCTTTCTGGAGGCCAGGCGGGATCACTAACAGCACTTACAAGGGTACCAGACAGAGGTATCTAAGCCTTGCTCCAGGTTTCTCATCAATCTGCAGTCAGTGGAGCTGAGAGAGTTGTTCAGCTGGACAAGAGTAGGTGTCTGATTCAGGGACATCTGAACAGCCCTCCTGACCATATTATCTTCCGCCTTTATTAACTACATTGGGACCTTAGGCAACCAACTGGTATGTAGGCATGTCTGTGCAGACACTTAGGTTTAGACGTCTTAATTTGAGAGCTGAATTCCACCCATAGCTTCCACTGAATTTGATAGCCTGGCACTATTCATACTTCTCAACGCTGAGCACCAGAAGAACTGGCAGTGTTTATTAAGTGTAGGTCTTGCTTGACTTTTCTGCTGAAACTGTGTGAGATGCCCTTCAGATTGCAAGTTAGTCTTAAACAAACTTGCGGAAAAAAAGTAATTATTTTTGTTAAAATAAGAACTTGTCTATAGCTTTCTATCAATAATTAACACATCAGTAGCTGCTTGGTGTTACTAGTAATAAATTCTCATAAAGATATATGCTTATTTTTTTGGAATTAAAAAAGAAGTATAAAGTTTTCTAAAGGTGAGGGTTTTTTCTGTGATTGTCCAGTAAGAAGTTTTTATACTTTTATTAAGCATCTGTACCTCACTTCCAGCAGAGATAAAATAAACGGGTAGACAGTTGAACTAACTAAAATAACAGTTTTCTCCCTGCTATAGCATTTCAAAATTTTACATCACTTATCACTGTCAGTATTAAAACATCTTCCCTTTGACAGCAATTAGAGCTATAACAATAAATTTCTGTTTTCAATTTCTTTTAGAACATTCACAATTCAGATTGCTATTAATATAGACTGAAGGTTGTGATGTGGATTCAAACTTGTTAAAAACATTTCTTCACTTTTGAGATAAAAATTAAACTGCATTTGATTCTGCCAATATTAAATTTGGCAAAGAAACATTCTAAATTGCTGATTTTAGATACTGAAAAATGCAGAAATCTGTTCTAAATTTTTTATATATTAAATGAAGTAACAGAAACGGTATATGGATTTAATAACAACCATTTATACATATCACTTATTTTAGGGTAAATGAGATCTGTGCTTTTTCTAATGTCAATAACAAGTAATTTCATTGTCCATATATTTCTATTATTTCACTATTTCAACATCCTAAATTTATTTTTAAATGCTCTTTAATCGTATTTCTTATTTCAGACTCGTACTTGAGTTATGTAGTTCATCTTTCTATACTAGAATATACAGAAGATTGAGGCACTGCAATGGTAATAAGCAGATGCAATTTGATAGATTACCTCAACCTTAGGAAACATACCACTGCTCTGCAGAAAGTATCTCCATGTTATGTATTATTCCTCCCATTGCTCTTCTGGTTTGTGTGCAATCAGAAGCGAATTATATGGATCAAATCAACTACATGTTTATTTACATGTGAGACATCATTAAAGTCGAGGCTGAGGTGGCCTCTTGTTCTGCCGTGCTCAGTGGTAGCCTAATCCAATTTTCTGTTGAAGTCATAGAAAAGACTTGAGTTCACCTGGAATTGTTTGCAAATGTCAAATGTATCTAGTCGTATACAGAGATTTTTATCTTTTGCTCTACAACTACTTGCTACTTTCCTGACATGTTGATTCCCTTTGCCTTGTACTGCAAACCACAATGCAAATCTGCATTATCAGTCTTGCTAATCAGTTTCTATAGATGAAAACTCAGTCTCCTCTCAGAAATGCACTTGGTCAGGATGAAGTTATGAATTCACTGTTTTCCTCTGCCTTGGGGAGTTTGAACACATCTCCTTAATCATGATGTGAGTAAAGCATTGGGAGGAGGTTCTCAGACTTTTCTCTAGACACTGTGACACTTTGCATGAAACAATTGAACGTTCACTGGCCTGGAGTGCATGAGAGCAGAAAGGAACGCTGCACTGCAGCCTAGTACGTGGACACTCCTCGGGAGTTTGGTGGCTCATCTCCAAGTCCTTTCTTCACTTCATATTTAATATAAATTAGTGAACTACTCATTGGAGAAAGAATTGAAAGTGGGGTCTTCCCTTTCCTGGTTAAGAGCAGTAGCTACATCTGCTTTCTGAATCCATCCCTTTATGATTGACCTCAATAATTTTTCCACTTCTGGGGTATTAATCTGATCTATTTGAACACAGTGTAATTTCTTCTACTGTTTCATAATGTGTGTTAGCCTATATGCGTCCTTAGAGGAGGATTTGGTTGGAACCATATCACCCGTGCTTCATAGGGGGTGCACTTCGCTTGTTTGTTTTTCAGTTGCAAGGAAGGTCAAAAAGTAATGAATAAATGTCAAGAAAGATCACTTATGAGAAGTGGATGCTCTGCATAATAAACATTAGCACATGTTTAACAAAAAATTTCCTCCAGTAGAAGTCATTCCCGTATTAATTTAATCCTGCTGTCTAAGATAATACAATCTCTTTGAAACAGTCTCGATTCTTAGTGCATAGGGACCTTTTCTGGATCAGAGGCCAAATTTCCATTACCTGATGAGCTAATCTGACGTGACAGCCTCATATGCAGATGGGGAATCTCTTGTCAATAGTTTTCTTCAGAGACAAAGAGAGACAAATGTCTATATTCATTCTCTCACTTCATGCATGAGTAACATTACCTTTCTGTCTCCCTTTCACTCTATCTTTATTCAGGTAGTCACTGAGAATTTAAGTATAAGCTTTTGTGTTTCTTAGTTAGCTTATGCATGCAAGGCTGTTTACAGAAGACTGGCATCCTTGTCTGTTTGTTTAAGTACAGTATGTATTTTGACATGTAAATTTACGTGAGGCATATTTAATCAGTCACAATGATATGTTAATTGGATTCCTGTATGAACTGCATAAAAACAGCATTTGAAAAAAAAATTATGAAGGGAACTTATTACCAGCTGAGACTCTTTCTAATCAGTATTGCGCATCATCAGAATGCACAAAGATTTTCAGGACTTTCGTAACCAATAAAGAAAATGTGAGCTAAAAAAAAAAGTCTTTCTTCAGAGGAGCAATCTGAAAGTTAGAAAACAGCAACCGAAATCCATAAATTAGAACGCCAAAAATCTCTGAAATGCCTCTGCAGGTTTTGGATGTTGTTCACTGACATAATTTGTGTTCTGATAAGGTTATAGGTTGATCTCGTCTCCAAAAGAGCAGTGACATTTAGACTTTAGCTCTGTCTGCCCTGGGGATTTGCTCAAGTATTTTGAATATAGTTTTTTTAAAATATATATTTTTATAAGCAAATCTCTAAGTTTTTCAGGTGCAAGTTGTTCACTCTGAAGCAAAAGCAAACCATACCAGCATAAACCAGCCGCTATGTGTGCATATGTATAAAGCCACAACACTCCTGTTCCTGTTCTGGTCATTTACCACTGATGCCTGAATTTCCCTGGTAATGAAAGTTTTAAACTGATTGTCTTAATCCTTTTTTTTTGTTCTTTGGTGATCATATCAGACTATTTCTCATTCTAATTTCTCTTCTATGGACAGCTATACTTATGTATTTTCTAGCATACCGCAATGTATGAATAAGTTTAGCACACTTGACTGGTTCACTACCCCTTTCACTGCTTTACTGAAAATAGTATTAGTTTCTATTATTTTACTTAGATTTTGACTGCAGAATAAACAGGTAATTACAAACATAGTCTCTCCACGTTGAGAGATTTACCTCTGAAGGGAAAGGTAAGACTTTTCTCTGCATGGGGAAGGTAAGACTTTTCTCTCAAAGCAGGGATTGAGGAAGCAGTGAAAATGATGCAAAACATCTAAATGATGAGCTGGAAGCCACCTATAGCCATCCAATGGGGAAAAATGGACAAATAGAGTATATCAGTTTCTTTACACGTGAAAAGAAGGGGAAAGGAGAAGGTCTTTCCTGTCCCTGCTGTAGAAACTTGCCCCACACACGTCTGAGAGCTGAGCAGCGCTGGCTCCATCAGTGAGCAGCCTGATGGCTGGCCTGGTGTCATGGGCTCAGCCAGTAGAATAAGAAAAACTTTAGAAATGTGATTATTGTGTGTACTATGTTTGCACCTTTCAGCGATGATGGAGCATAACAATATATAGACACTCTGGGAAGAAGGGATCTTTTTTCTCCAATGTTGGATGCCCTAACTACTAAACTGGGAAGGAACATGAGATTTGAATGTACATGTGGTTCCCGCCACGTCCAGTCTTACATTCATATTGTAAGTAATTTATGTATGTGTATGCTGGATCAGCCTTTAATATATATTTCGGTTCAGGTGACCGTATATGCAACCTTTGTAGTAATGACCCTGTTATAATTAGAAGGACTTCAGGAAGAGCTTTTCCTTATATACTAATAAGAGAGAAGAAGGAAGAGAGTTGCTACATCCATTCTTTTGTGGTTCAGGGAACCACACTTAGTTCTTTCCGGCAGTAACACTAATATCTTGTGCTGATACAAGAATAAATATTTATGCGTATGTTGTAATTGTTCATCATAAAATTTTAATTTTCTTCTTGCTCGCTTAATTTACTCTTTATCCATACATGTGTTAGGGGGAAAAAAAGCCCCTTTGAATTATAAAATAGGGAAAAAATCAGTTTAATTGGTTAAGATAAAGTTACCTAGTTAAGCTGATGTGAATTTCACTGTAGACACTATTATTTTGTTTACAGTAGCTCACTTGCTTCCTTTTATTTTTTTTTGGCTGAGGCCAGAGGAACTGAGAGGACAGTAAGTGTACTGTGGTCTCCTCACAATCTTCCACATATTAAACTCAATCAGTTTGACACACACCTTTAATTTAACCAGTGCCATTGTGTGACCTTAGTAAAGTTCCTTAGATATTCCTTTAAGTGGGAAAAATAACAGAAGGCCTAACATAGAAAGTTTTCTGAGGTTTGATAAATTTCGTAAAGAGCTGTACGATCCTCAGAGGAGAGTTCTGAAGCAGAAACTGCGTAACATGTGGGGTGATGAAAAACACATCTCCAGTTGCACAGTGCTTAATATCCACCAGTAATCGGCTTTTATTTCATATTCCTCGCTGTCTGTGAGCAACATTAGTAAACAGTTACATTTCTTTACTCACAGTAGTCTGTATGGTGCTTCTGTAACCTGTATATCAGCCTTCTTAGGAGGCAGGAAAGCAAGTGCTGCTTCTGAATGACACAGAGTGTGGGGAAGGTCTATGGCACAATTTAATATTTTGTGGTGAAGATTCTGGATCTCCTTCAGCATAGGCGAGGGCAGAATATATGTGCGTTTTTTTCCCTTGAAATATGAAGATACTTAAGATATGGAAAATTGCACATCATGTGTGCATACATAATGTATGGAAAATATACTTTACCATTTGGATCTTACTGAGAGTTGCACAGTGTGATAATAGCACAAAATTGCTCAGACTTCTATGTATTCAACACCCTTACTTTGGCTTCTGGATATTTGTGGCATGCCTGCAATTTTATTAAAATCTCTGTGTGTATCATGATATATTTTCTGAGCTGTAAATAGTATTTTATATGTTTCCATTGGTGGACTGTGTCTAGATAAACGGCATTGACATGTAAAATAGTCTTTTGATGATGTTTGTTTTTCTTATTATTCCGTAAATCAATTATTATGTTATCCATAAATGTTTATGTGTAGATTCCGCAGTGTCCTTTTCCCAAATGTAGTGATTCCCAGTAGCTATACCTCCATGCTAGGTCACAGTGTGCACACAGAATGCTTTGAACTGGAGGCTGCTCCAAAAATGCATCACCAGTTCCCTTCCCTGTGCCCATAGGAGGTCTATAGTTGGCTTGTGTTTAAAAGCCTTACAATTTAGTTTGCCCAAATGAGAAGCTAGCCTTGGCAGGAAGGCTTTGGGCCACCCAGTCTGCAAGAGCAATGGGAATAGATGGAATCCCAAAACTCATCCTCGATTTAAGTACAAGCCAGAGCACATAGCTACAGTAATAAGAAATATATTGCACATTTGGAAGGAAAGCTGTACCAAGAAACATAATGTACAAAGGACAATGTGAGTCCCTTGGTGAATTTTGTGGAGTTTTTGTTTCAAGTTTTTATATGTTGAAGCAAGCTAGCAATTAAATCAGATTAGCACATCATGCAAAGCTTTGTCAGTGAGTTATGATTGAAATTCCATTTGTACATAGGAAAAGGAATACAGAATAAAGAATGAAACCAAAACAAATATTTATGTAAACAAGTAATAAAATATGCAATACAGTAGCGGAAATACAATCAACTTACAATGGATGCATTGACATGCTGAGTGAGATTAGAAAGGCTGTGACCTGTCTGGATGAATTGCCACATCTTTGTTTTTTGGCCCCATTAATGACTGTTTGATGGAATCAGGCTGTCAGGGAACCTGTGAGAAGCAGCAGCTTGGTCATGAGCTCTGGTGAAAGACTTGATTGAAAATGTTTCTCTCAGAGAACTGCTGTGTAACAGAAACTGTACTTTACTTAGATTCAACATGCCAGCAAACGCACAAAAATCCACTATTCCTGTGCTTAATTTGAAAAAACAGAAAATACATTAAGTGGGAAGAAATATAGTTAAAAATATACTAGTGGGGCTATGAAAAATGTTATATGTTCAAGTTCTATGGAGATTGTTAACAGACATCATATTAGGAACTCCGGGCAAATTCATGCCACGTAGCAAAAAAAGTTGACTAAGACCAAAATCAAGCCAACACGGTAAAACAGAATGAAAATGGAAGTTACTAGAAGATATGTCAAGAAATCTGAGGTATGTTCAAAAGAGAAAAATAATAAGGATGATAATGGCAAGTGAAGTATAAAATTGTAGTAAATAGGCAAAAAAGATTGGGCAAGCAACTTGCAAAATTCTTAAAAACAAATAATAAATAATTTTCAAATTAATTGGGGACAGGGAGTCTTTCATAGAGTCCATGGGATCAAAGGTGTTAATCAGCTTTGAGAAAAGGACACCATTAGTAAGAAAAAAAAAAAAATTATAAAGCTATGCTCCCTACTCAAATATTTAGCGATGTTTCTGTGAAAGAATCCTTCTTTATGTAAAACTCATCAGACCATGTCTGAAATCAAATTTATGGACCAAATCATGGCCAGATGACACTTCATCTTGAAAACCATTCAAACAACTCTCCAGAATGAAAGAGCTGAGGCAGTAGGTGTGATGGGAAAGCCTCATCCTAACAGACTGGAAGTTGATAAATATAATACTAGTTTGTAGAAAAGGCCACAGATGGACAGAAGATGGACAGAAATGACAAATCATTAAACCTGATGTCTATACTGGAAAAATTTAGTACAAATTATTCTAAGTGCTAAATTAGTGGACACATGGGTGTGTATGGCGTATTAGCAACGGCTCAACGTTTGAATAGGAAAGTCCTGCCTCACAACTTCAGGCCCTTGAATTCAGTAACAAGCGTGCATAGGAGATACCATAGATATGGTTCCCATGGAATTCCGAATGACTTTCAACAGTATCTCTCAACAAAGCAGCTAAGTTGCTCTGGGATAATAGGGAGGTCTTCACAGGAATAAATAGTCAGTAAAAAGAGAGGCAGCAGAGGGCAAGAATAAATGTTCCATTTTCACAATGCAGAGATGTCACCAGCTGAATTCCACAGAGGTTTGTGCTCTTCAACAGATTCATAAATGATCTGTAAAAAAGGACAGAATAACTTGCTGAGGGTTTTGAGATATTCAAGATATTCAAGACAAGGGCTGACTGCGTAACATTGAAGAAGGACGTATGAGTGACTGGGCAATAAATTAGTAGATGAAATTCAATTTTTATAAACCTTACGTGATACTTAGGGTTGACTAAAACCTCAGTCCTAATGTAACATATACAGTGATGGACACTGAGCTAACTGTAAGCATTCAGGAATGACATTTGAGGTTATAATATATAGTTTTATGAAAATGCCAGTTCAGTGCTCAATAGCAGCAATGAAAGCAAATTAGATGCTAGGGAAGCAAAGATAAAAAAAACCCCAACAATAAAAAAAACCCAGAAAACTTCATTATGTCATTATTACAAAACCATGTTGTGCCTGCATCCCTAAATGCATGAAGCTCTGCTCCTCTCCTCTCCAAAAGGTATGTTATTATGGGCAAAGACATAGAGAAGTGTGACAAGGAAGATCAAAGGTATGGAGCATTTGGTATACAGGGAAAGATTAAATAGAATAGGAGTCTGTTTAAAGTGGTATGACTGACGGAAAGATACAATAGAGGTCTGTAAAATCATAACTGGCATAGAGAAGTTGTGTAGGATTTGACTATTTCTTCTGCCTTAAGAATGAGAACTAGGGGTCATCAATTTTGTTATGTGGTATGTAGTAACCAGTCCTCTAACACTGTATATACAATGTCCTCATTGCTGACTATTAGGAAATAAGCTGACAACAAGCAGAAAGAAGTGGCTTTGCGAACAACGTAGTATCAAGCTGACAAAGTCCTTGACAAAGTTTGTTGTGAATACTGAAGTTTATGTGGATTAAAAAAACCTGATGCTCAAATTAGTGTAAGAAAAAAACATTAATTTCTAAAACACAGATCACTACCTCTGGCTCAGAAATGCCCTGACTTATTTTGCAGCACGGTTCTGGAAAATATTTCTACCAGTCTCCTTTCTGCAGAGGCTTCCCTAAGTATTTAGGATTAGTCATTTTTAGAGACAGGATTTTAAGCAAATTATTTGTGCCATCAGTTAGTTGTGTCATCAGGTGGCAGACTTGCTGTATTCGGCCTTTTTTTTATCTTTTTACCACTGTATTTTTGCACTGGGGGCTCTGTATTTAAGGGATGTTCACATTTGTAGCTTGATAGCGTAATAACAGTTTAGACTAATTACTAAGTTCTTAAGTGCTCCTAACAGAATAATGCTATCTAAAATACTATTGGTCCAAATTTATTTCTTCTTGAATTTATCTGAAATCCATGAAGTAACAATGGTAATAAAGTCTGCTTTAGGACATTTTTTTCCTCCATTGGTTTCAAAGGCTAACATCTACAGAGATGTGAATGTCAAAGCTACATCAAACAAAGTAGCCACAAGGCAGTTATATATTTCCAAATCATCTGACAGGCACATGTGGCAGAGAAAGAGTGTATGCAGAGAACACATTGGAGGATAAACACCAGTGAGAAATGGAGAGGAAGGAATTTTGGAGCCTTTCAGTTTGTGCTGGCAGATGGGGCAGAACATTTATCTTAGGAGACTTAATTCAAAAATAGGTATTAAAATTATGCTGCTTTTCCTACTTAAGATAAATCACATGCTACCTTTTTTCCAGGGAAAGTATCGTATGTTGAAGAAAAAGTAGAACGCATTAGTATTTGGATATATGTTTTTTATATGTGCGTTTCTTGAGTGTGAAAATTTCATTTACCTTTCTTTAAAAGGATGATAGGGCTTCATGAGTGCACCAGCCCCAGTCTCCTTAAACTAAAACTTCTTTTGGGCCGTATGAAGCATAGTTTAATTGGACCATCAACCAAGGTATTCTGAGAGAGGAGAGATAACCACTGAAAGCAATTGGATACTAGTCAAAGGGAGTAATAAAAAGCCCAAGGGTGTAGCTAGTGTTCTGTGACTCCAAAACTGTGAGTTTTGCTGCAATTATATTTAAAAATAATATTTATATTTATAATGGATTTATAATTTTTTAAGCTATAAATTATTATTTTGTTAAGAATAACACTTGATCTGGTCTGTTGTAAAAGTGTCAAAACCCTTCTTTGATGCATATAGCTACTACAAATGAGAGAGCATGGGTGAAAAGAATTTTTTCTAAGATCTTTTGTAATTTAAAAATTATAGATAGACCACTGAAGGTCCTTTTAGACTGGAAATGAAATGTTTGTCCTGACATCATTAGTGGAATACTCACTTCTGGACTATGCTCTGTTGTCTGAGTGATGGACAAAGAGATCACATCTCTCCTTGACACTAAAAATTGCAGCTTACAAAAAAATTCTGTTCTTTGGCACTGGCATAAGGGTGCAGAACACAGCCACCACAGGCAGTGGGAAGCTTACCTTAAAGCTGTTGAAGAAACGCCACAAGAGGCTTCAAGGTAATGTGAAGTTACATGCTATTTTAATTTACTGAAAGAAGTCACAAACACACAGAAAATCTTCCATAAAGTCAGGACTGCCAGAGCTCATGTCTTGGGACTTCCCCTAATGAAATCTGACTACCTCTTTAGACTCTAGAGATATGTGATTTGTGTTTGCATGAATCAGTGTACTAGCCATAATTATTAATAATATTTTGTATTCAAGCTTGAGACATGGATGTAAGAGAGGGTTTAATTAAGTATGATAAATATTAATTTTGGGGAGAGAAGATAACAGTGAACTTGTTGTGTAGTAAATTCTTTAAATCTTAGTTCAGTTTTGTTTTTAGATGCAGAACATTTGGGGTTTATTAACTTTCAGATAGCTGATTTTACTTTTGCTTATCTTGGGTGAAATACAAATAAAAATACCCATTTGGGGTGTTTGAGGCATTCACCTGTAGAAAACATTGAACTGGGAAAAACAGCAGGAATGAGGCATCATCTCCTCAGAGTCACATCCATACAAGAATCATCAGCTCCTTGGTGTTAACTCGTGCAGAAGACCATGCCCAGGATCCCTTCTGTGAAGGGGCAAGACAGGTCTTTCAAGATTCATTCTTAAGGTTTACCACTAGCATAATTTTCCTTTCTAACCTGGCTTTTACCTTTAATCGCTCTGTTGGTTCATTTTTTTATGTTGGTTCCTGTCCACACGTGGGCTCTGGGGAAGGCATTCAGTTCCCAGAAGTCAGGCCACCTAGTTCACATAGCTAAATTAGGAGGTGAGTCTCCTTACATAGAACTCGGACTGAGGAAAGCTTCCCCAGAGGACAATTTGGAACATCTAAGTTAAGATGTGGCTCTGAATCACTCAGTGTAGGAGGTTCTTTCTTTCTGTTCTCTTACAGGGGTCTTTGGAAAATTAGCCTCTCATACAGGCACCACAAATTAGATGCTTAAAATTAATCAGTTCTCCAGTGGTGAAATGCAGGTTGGTGAGACATGAGACAACAGTTACTTTTCTCTTTTGAACCTATTTTTTGCTAATAAACACTCAAAACAGCCATCTGTTGGCCAATTTTATACAAGAAAATTTGAGGTCTTCATATTATTTCCACCAGGCGTGTCTGCATCCCTCCAACTATTAATACAATACAGAGTCCGAGCCGTCAACCTGAGCGTGCTGTTTCTAGTCCATACTGGAGGGTGACAGGCGCACCCACTCAGCAAGGACACAAAGAATTTTGTTCTGCCCCTGCCTGGACTTCACCTCTCCTGTGGTATTACATTCCTAAGTCTTTGTAATAGCAATCAATGAATAGATTTGTATAACTTTTTTTTCCTTCGTTTTTAACTTAAAGCTACTCTGACCGCATTAACACAGTATTTCCTGAGTGCTAAAACTGGAAGGCTGCACGTTCCCAACGGTATTGGGTTGTGGGAACCTGACATTCCTTCCTTTCATTTAGTTTTAGATTAGAGGCAATATGAGCCAGTTTATGTAAAAACATCTTAATTAACAGGACCCAGATCCAGCATCAGAAGTTCTAGTGGAATTTAAAAAAATATACTTAGGATTAAGTCCTTTAAATAGTAGGTGGTTTTGAGCTATTTAAATGCCTCTAGTGTAATGCCGACTGGTCCTGAGCTTTCTGATACCCTTTTTTTTTTTTTTTTTTTACAGTAAGTTATGCTGGACCATGATAAAAGGATGCCAGCATTTCAATTTGAAACCATAGCAACTAGAAGTGGTGATTTGCATGTTTGCATGACAATGTGATCGTGTTATCTCTGGAGATAATGCACATAATATACAAAGTGGAACTGCTGTACCCAAATCTATAAAGCGGGATAGAAGAAGGGGAGGGGGATCACTTCTGTTGCTGCAGGAACCATGTGTAAGAAATGAAGTTATTTTTTCCCCTTGGATGAATTGGAAGGTCAAGAAACCTATAAATGTGTGTGTGTTCACCTTTTGATTCAATACTTTCAATTACTGAACACAACAACGGCTTCTAGGGGCACCATCAGGAAGTAAAAAACTCCTCAAAGTCTTCCTTTTCTCTGGATTCCTCTGTCCTCACACATGAAGAAGGTGCCATAGGAAAATCTTTCATACTATTGGTATAACTTTCTGCTAAAACAATTGCCAGAGGATACTTGGAGAGAAAATCAAGTAATTGAACATGAAATAGATAGTTTTAGTTTCAGTTTCAAGAGCAGGTTTGAAACCAGCCCTGGCTGTAGCGCTGCTACCTTTGCCTCCGTAGTGTAATGGAAACTGTACTGGGTGACTGCTTTGATTAATTGATGCTAAAGTCTGTCATGTATTTGGCACAACTGACTGCAGAGTAACCTTCAATAGATTAAATCAGCCTTCCCAAATAGAAACCAGACACTCTCACGGCAGCAGTGAATCTCTCTGCCATGAATTCTAAAGTCGAATAGCAAAAAAAGGGGTATGATTTTTTTTTTTCTCATTAATGGTGGAACAAACAGAAAAAGGTCCCTTGAAAGTTAAAGCTTAGCTACTGCCGAGAGTCCTCATGTATTATGAGTGAGAAACAAAGGAAACTGAGAAACTTCAAAGCTTCCTGTGGCATTCAGAGCTTTCCATCTTCAAAGCACCTCTCCCTTTTGTAGTTCTGCTCTGGGTTTAATTAATACATTTTAAATATTGTTACCGTAAACAGCGTCATCTTTGTTTTCTACCCAGTTCTTTTTTAGAGTAATTTAAATTATTTTATGAAGCTATCTGTCATCTTTATTTAGTGCCTCTTAACCTCTTTTCTTTTACAAATGAGTAGTCACCTCCAGTTGAGATTAAAACAACACTGGAAAGGGGTGTATGTGCATGTGAAGCAGTCCAGGAAAAAAATATGCTTTGCCTGCCTTTTATCTACATTCTCTAAAGTAAAAATAGGCATAACCCTCTCAGTTCATGTATTAGCAATATTTTAATATTTAAGATGAAAAAGAGAGGTTTAGAAGTTATAATGTATTTTTTTTTCTTTAGAAAGCCAATTGTAGACAACTGCATGAGAAAAAAAAATGTGTGAAAATTACACATCTGCATACTTGGAGTCTTACTTTTTTATTTATGCTGTCAATTAATTTTTTCACATGTATTTTGGTGACTTGGAGATTGGGAGAAAGAGGAGAGGTAGACTAGAGAAAGCATAACATTTTGTGTCTTATTGAGCTATTTTTGCCAGTGGAGACTTAAGAAGTTTTACCTATTAAATCAAATCTTTCTTCCCTTACAATATCTTTTTAGTTCTTTCTTTAAAATATTAATTGATGAGAAAAGGTAGAATGTAATACTGAGGAAATGTGATTTCATCGGTTAGTTGATATTGCATCTTGCAGTTGACATTACTTAGTTGTGTGAGTCTAAATGAACTGATTTTTTAATAGAAATACCACAATACTAGGTATTTTAATATTTTTTCCATGCTATGTCCACTAACAATAGAAAGGAGAGGGAAAAATAGCTAGTTAGGTAACTTGAGGAAAAACATGAAAATATTTTTCATCTCTGCTAAGTGATGTGACTTCAATTGTGTTCTCTTGACCAGAGTCTCAGTTTACAGTCTTATTCCTGCCCCCAGTAACACAGTTGAGATGATGCCACACTTGAGGCAGAGAAGAGGCATTTTTAATGCCTGTGTAGCATGATTTCAATCTCTCAGCTTTCCAAAACATAATCCTTCCTGCCCTCCGGAATGTGAAAGAACTCGAGTCAGAGGGCAGTGAAGCTAATGAAAGCCTTTTGACATCCCTGGCCCTCAGTTCAGGCTTAAAGCACACAATGATTGCTGCTACCTTTAATTCCTTTTTAAGTCCCCTTTTCAAATCATGACTTCTCTCTTCCCTCTCCTATCTGAATATCCACCATTATGGCCTAATCTTGCCCCAGCGCATGTAAATGGGAGGTTCCCCAATGCCTGGAAAGGAGCCCTATCAAATTTTAAAGGCAGTTTAAGGGACAGTAGCAGGCCCATTGCTGATATAGGCTCACTGTTGTCTTCCCATGGCAATAATTTATAAAATCCTAATATTTGTAAAGCTGGGGGGGGGAGCTGTGTTGTGCAAAATACCAAACACTTTTGCATCTTGACTGTCTGTGTTTGTATGTGCGTGTCGACAGTGAATTTCAACTTTATGTCAACATTACTGCAAAGAATGGAAGAAACACATAGCAAAAAAGTAATATATAAATATACAAAAATCAGTTATTTTTTACCAGACTTGTGTCAGGCAACCTCTTATTAGTCCTACCTGCTCCTGCAATGTTTTAGGGAAGATATAAATGGATACTACAGACTCAACACATGTTTCTATTACTAATGGAAAATAAAATAACACATGTATTCTAAGCTGGGGTAGCTTTGTGCATGTAATTTATTTACAATTTGATTATTCAGTCTTTCTAGTTGCACAGCATCCATTTTGTATTCATCTCTTGCATCTTACTGCAGGTTTCTTGCAGGCCTTGTTCAGTTCTTCCATTTTAATTCTTCTAAATTAAGTTTATTTTTATTTATTTTTGTTGTTGTTGATATATTCTGTATTTGTGATGGATGCTTTATTTTTCTTTTTCCTTTCTCTTATCTTAAAAACTTCTTCCCTGTAAATCTTTTTCACTTCATTTCTATTTTTTTCTAGTTTTCTGGTTCCCCAACTCCCAATTTTTGCTAATATTTTCTGATCTGTCCTTTTTTTATAATCCATTTTTTCTTATCTGCCTTTCTACTTCCCTGTCTCTTTACATCCCCTATCCTCACTCTTTCCTCTCTTTGGATCTTGTTCTTGTTGTTTTTGCTGGCTGACTGTCATTCAAAATACTGCAAGAACATAACAAGAAGATCCCCTGAGACTCCATGAAAAACCCTGTGAAAGCAGCTGTTCTTGTGATGTTTTCAGCAGGAACAGTGCACAGAAAGGGCCGGCTGGACCTGGGGCCCACATTATGATGCTGGTGAACTGTCCCTTGTAGTTGTTTCTCCAAGGTCTAAGGATGGGAAGGGAAGTTCTTCCAGTCCTGACTTGCTTGTCTCCCCAACTGTTCTTTAGAGCACTATGTTCAGGGCTTCAGCTTGCCATCAGAAATATTCTCCCACTAAATTTTTGCAAAGATCTGGTCTGGAGTTATTTGTGTGCATGGCAGGGGGGAGGTTTGTCTGTTATCTTTTTAGAAAAAAAATGATTTAAAACATATTTAAATACTAAGATATAGCTTCTTTCAAATTTTAAATGACATTTTGATGTTTTGCTTGATATGAATTCATTAATTTAGCTAAGGCCTTCAAGGGATTTCTAAATTAAAAAAATGGATAATAAAAAGAAGCCACTGTAGCAACATTTTTTGTATGTAATTCCACAGCAAAATGTATACTTTCTGTCTATTTGTGCACTTAGATGTTATCTTATAAATAAAAACATATCTAATAAAAAGAGAATACTAATTTTAAAGTTCCACATTTAAATGTGCCCAGAAGGATATCATGTTTCTAAGGTATCATCAGCATTATTAAATGCAATGTCTGCTTTTAATTATAACTGTAAACTTTTCTTTTTGATTAAGTTACACTTGTCTGTATGCCATACGTAACTGGGGTACTGTATCCAGTAGAAAATAATAATAATTCCTATTGTAATCATGTTTGCAAACAAATAATTTTCAGTGAAAAAAACACCTACCATTACATTTTTTGGTGGAATTGTTATGGGACTTTTTTAAAAAAAGTGCATTATCTTTACATTTTTTTATGAATGATTGTTATACAGTTGGTGATGATGCTTGTGACAAGTGTAGTTGGGTTATTTTTCCCTAAAAGAAGAACTTACTTGTCAGGTGAACTTAACATAGATTTTAAAGTCTACAAAATTTTTATCTAATGGTCTGCTAGAAATATAAAAGAGGAAGAATTTCATTTGTTTATTTGAGACCAGCTCATTGTTGTTAGAAGGTTTCATCTCTCATCGGCTTGTGTGTAAGAATCATCTGCTTATGTGTGTTTGACTGGAAGTCGATGTTTCTGCATTACTAAGTCAAATAAGTGTTTCCATGTGAATACATTCATTTGCCAGCTTGTTATCAGAGGTTGTGCAGTGTTTCAGTTTGGTTCGCAAGCTCTTATTCACACAATAATCCTTTTGATACTAATACTCTTAATTAAGAAAGTTTCTGTACAAACGGCTGGTTGATCAGAATCAGAATGAACAGATGAATATAAGGATAATAGCTATCTTCTGAAAATTTTGCATTTGCCAGTCATTTCCACATCAGCTTATAATAGTAAATGGTTGGTAAGAATTGCAAAATGTGGTACTCTAAATAGCAAAATGTATTCAAAATATTTTTCAGTGGCATCTAAGGGTCTCAGCTTTGTCTCATGTTCATTTCTGCACATGTACAGTCACTCATAAACTCTTGCATAAATTATTGTGATTTCAGTCTCAGGTACAAGATCTGGCCCAAAAAACACCCACTATCTTCATGATTTATGGTAGTTTTCTAGGGAACTAGGGTGATACAAAACAAATACATTTATTTCAGTTGTTAAGTTTTGAGTCTAGGAACTACTCTTTGTCTGTCACCCTTAAAGATATGTTAGGACAATGTGGAAATAAAAATGAAACATTGGGACTTTAATCCAAGCTACTAATGTAAATGTTATGATCTCTGGTGACCTTTCCATTCTTCCCCACCTTTGTTAGTTGAATACATCTTCCTTGCACTCTTCTTTTGCCTTTGCCTCCCTTACTCTGTGAATTTTAATACGTTTCAGTATTAGAGAAATTCCCAGTTAGTTATCTCAAATCATTTGACATTCCTAGGTATTAGAATCAGTGGAATTTGCATGATAGATTTCTCCAGCATACCTGTTTGGGAACCAAGCAGGTAAAGCTCTATTTGTCTTTGTTTTTCACAATATGGTACTTTTCCCAGGTATATTTTTCTAGTAGAAAAAAATAGATCATCCCTAAAAACTATTTTCTTACTAGCTACAAGAATAAATAAGTCTTACCGTCTGTATCTCTCTGGTTCAGAAGTAATTTGGTGTACCTGTATTGAACACAGTGATACCGATTCTATAATTTTATCTAAATAGGCACTAACTTCAGATGAAACTATGAAAGCTAAATAATGCATACGCATCAGAAAGCACACTGTGCCCTTTCTATCTTCCCCAGCCCTCTGGTTTCTATCTCAATCAATATCTGTGTACTGCTGTGATGGCTCACAGCACGACGTGCATTTGGCATACTGGAACTGTTACATGCTTTAAAGCAACATAGGATCTTTTGGAAAAGCACTTTCCCCCTCAAAATGCTACTGCCAATGAAGCCCCGTACAAATGGTCAATAACGACCGATTGCCTCCATTACAGAAGTCACTGAAATGGAAAAGTAACCCATACAACAGAAAATAAACTGAAAGGAAATTTTTTGCCTGGATCTGTAGGAGGGTTTTCTGTTTCGCTAATCCAGAAAGCTCAGATTTGATAATATGTGTTTCTCTCTCTTTATTTGTATTTCTTTCCGGTCTTTATCTCTGTTATTATCTGAATTTTTTTTGACAACATACTGCATCACTTCTAGAAATAATGGATTTGGTCTGCTGAATTATTTTAGTCCGTGGCTTTTGTTTTTCCTTTTGTTTTTCCTCTTTTGATAAAGTATTGGAGAAATCTGCATATGCAGAGCAGCAATTTAATTTTGAGCCATCATTAAAGGTACCCTTACAGATCCATTCCTTTACCCAACACTGGATCCCTCCTGGAAATCTAAGTAAGAAAACTGTAATTATTCTATTCAGTGCTAGAAATGAAAATGGTGAAATAAAATGTAATAACTGGTGACATGTCTTGTAAAATGCTGCAACACGAATATTAGACAGTGTCTGAAATCTGGGGATCGATTCCTAATTGATATGTGGTTATGTTTATTTCAGCCAGGCCTGAAAATGTATGGGAAAACAGAACAAGTCTGAAAATGGCCCCTCTGGCAAAATATGATAGTTATGTCATATCACAGTGAGATTAAACACTTCACAGGTAGCAGCTTTGTAAATAGTGAAATAGGTTTGTTTCCTCCCTTTCAAGTTCTACTGGGTTGGATAAACAGGTAGCTGTTAAATCTCAGAGTATTTCTCAAATAATGACTCAAGTCTTATGTATTTCTCTACTTTTACAGGACTTTTTTTTTTATATATAATTTCAGGTTCCAGGTACAAACTTGTTAATTAGAACAACTTGTTTTCTGTGTTCTAGACTTCGTATAACCTGTCATGGCTATTCAAAATTATCCTGTCCTGACTGTGTCTCAAAGAGGACATGTTTCTTCTTTAAACTTTGGCCACAGCTGGTGTGCAGGTCCAGTGGTCTGGGAACACACAGTTTTCTTCTCCTCTAATTTCCCTGGGGAGGGCTATGATCCCCACTTCTACCAGGGCTGGGATATAGTGAAACATATGGGAGGTGATAACACTTTTGTCAGTATGCATTTCTTCCCAAATTCTGGTAAGAGCTCGGAAACATCAAACTTCATCCAATTTGTGCTTATACTAGGGTAGAGGAACTGTAGGTTGGTCTTTATTATAGTCTTGAAAAGAAAATTGAGGTCTCTGAGTCCAAAGGTAGAAATGTTGCCTTATACTTTCTTCTTGTAATTTTTGCTCACAAAGTGACGGTATTTTTTTGTCGTATACAAAGATGAATCAATACACTAAATGTACCACACATCTCTTTTGTTTCTACTTTCAGAATCTCAGGACCAATGTTAGAAAAAACATTTGCAACTCTTGAGCAACCACTCTAGCAATCATGATTGTATACTGTGCTGTTATTAGAGAGGGTATCTTTAGAAAGAATGAGAAAAAGGAAAGAAAATGGTGAAAGGGGATTGCTTGTTCTTTTGGCTTGCTTTTTAGTTACTACATCTGTTTTTAGTATGCTATTTAATGCATTTCCATTCCTTCATTCCAATGACATTGCTAATCTTTCATTGATAGCTGTGGGGAGACTAGAATGAAAACATATTGGTTTGCTAATTAGGGTGGCTCTCAATCTACACTAAGATTTCCCAGTTTATACGCCATACATTTTGCTCTTCTGAGTCCAAAAGGTATTACGTGATGTGATATAAGATATGTGCAGGTTCAATAGCTAGAATTATATTTAACCAATATATTTAACTGAATCTATTATAAAGTATGTTAAAATATATAAAGATACCTTCTAAAATTAAGTCAAGGCTTTTCAATGCAAACATAAACCTTCAATACTAACACTGGAACAGTTGCATTATTGAGTTTATCTATGGTCTCTGTTGCAAAGCCTGATTTATTTTGCCTTCATTATCTTACATGATTGTTTCAGCCCAGTGAATTCTTGTATTCACAGTGAATCCACACAATCAAATCACCAAGTTTATCACGTGTGCTGTCAGACCCCTGTAGTGACCCTCAGGTTGGGCTTGGTGTGTCCTCTCCTGCTAAAACCTTGGTTGCTCCTAAATCTTCATGTTGGCAGGGAATTCTGTGCTGGCTACCCCTCTCCCCTCAATCATTCCGTAACTGCAGGTTAGAGCTGTATCACTTTGTATACAGTTTTATAGACCAACGACAGGAAATTAATGTCACACTCTACAATGTTTCTGCCTTTCAGTCTCTTGACAGATGACATGGTTTCCATGTATCATGTGCATATCAGTTTACTTTTGACTCGGTAACCATACCATTTGGAGTAATGAAATGCATAATAGAAATAAAGGTCTAGGAACACAGATTAAGGGATGTTCTTGCATCCCCTCTTTTCATTTACGTTTAATCCACAAGTGAAAATGTTCTTTTTCTCTCATTTCTGACAGAAATAAAGCTTTTCTATCCAGTGGGTGAATGTTACAAACTCTTCTTGTGGAAACCTTGCAAGAATAAACCAGGGCTTTATTTTCCTGTATTACCTTAAATCACTATAGAAGATTATTTTGGAAATCTAAGGAATACTTTACTGCTTTGTATTGTAAATTATACTATTCAAACTCATCCTGGACTTTCATTTTACTCTCTGTGGAGGTCTCAATGACCTGAAGAGAAAGAACTGTTCCTTTTCACAGTAGGATTATGAGAACATTTTAGAGATACAAGTAGTACACGCATATACACAATGGCATGGGTCAGATTAAAAGTCGAAACACTTCCTAATTCAAAAAATATTTCTCAAGATATACAGTCTTTGTTTCTTCTTCACAATTTGATGTCCGGTAGTTTTTTGAAGGAGTTACATAACTTGTCAAATAAATTACTGAGATACATACTGGACGTAATCTTGTAATTCAGAAAATGCAGATCAGAACCTTGGAGAAGCAGAGCCAGCATTGCAATGGGATTCATCTTGGGCCAGCAGATTGTCTAGGTATTTTACCTACCAGGTTTATCATGATTATATTGTGCTATATTTTGTAACTTGAAGAGACTACAGCCTCTAGAGCTACCGTATTATCTGGACTTTGAATCAAGTGCAATTATGTCAACTGTGTGTCAAGGTCTGTTCAAACTGCCTCAGTCAGTAGAAGGACAAGTAGGATATTACTGACTTATGCCGGTGTGGCTCCAGCTCTGTGATACTTGCATTTCAAATGCTTGTTGGCAAAATGACAGTGAGTTTTCTTTGCATATCGTTTCTGTCCAAGTTTCAGTGATTTTATTGGCTGTGCCTTGCAGAATGCCATGTTCATATCTTCATTCATCTCTCTATAGACAGAGCTTATTTTTAGTGCTGTAGTCGCCATGGTGCCTGGGAGGAAGAAAACATTTCTGTACAATAATAACTTTATGTTCCCTGTTAACATAGTAAAGATTGTCATCTGTGATATCACACCTTAAAAGTAGCAACACTGAGTAGAAAATAATAAAAAGTCAACAATCCAAATTTCCAGTGTACTCAGAATGCATTTCTACTACCAGTTGTGTATAAACCTACTTTACTGTGATGGGATTGCAAACTCTGGAGCAAGATGAAGAAGCATCAGAGTTCCAGCAATAGAAAATAATAGTTTTATGTGATTTATCCATGTCCTAGATATTACTGTAACCCCACCTTTTTCAGACTTCTTTAGGAGGATGAGACATCTCTTCCTAAGTTGGGTCACTAAGGTGAATTATTTTCTGGTTTTGAATCCTTTCTATGACACCTGTAAGAGTCCTGATAACTCATGTCAAGAACTAGGAGCAGTATATCCCCAGCAAGGGAAAAAGCCAAGTGTGTTCAAGGATAATCAACAGTATCACTGAACTTTGCCCAGTTAACATTTTAATGATTTTCATGTTTTCATTCTCTCCCTCTTCCTTTTTTCTTGTCTTTTCATTATCAAACAGTCTTCAAGGAAGAAATCATCTATCCTTCTGTGTGTTTGTTGAGCACAAGTATATTCTGAATGTAGTGGAAACTCTATTTCTACATTACAGTTCTAAATGGCTGGATTTCTCTGGGTTTTGTGTGATGTGCAAAACAGTATTTTCATATTTGAAAAAAAAAAACAAAAAACAAAAACAAAAAGCAAGAAAAAACATCTGAAAAAAAGGATCTGTTTGAAAGATTCCAGTTTTAATCTCAGTGATCTTCTAGCCTAAATTGTTTCCTTGAGTTTACTACCCTGGGCATATCAATTCTTCCCAGCTGGTCAGTTAAGCCTTGGGAGATGTCCTGCATCTCACTTATTATAACAGTAAACTGATAATTTGTCATACTTGCTTTATGTTTTACCTTCATATTTACCTTTTGTTGCCAGGTAGTCTTATTCAAAAGTGGTGAGTTTCCTTATACTATGATACCAGACTACTGTTCATGAAATAATTTTAGTGATGTTTCTTTCTCAAGAACCAGAGAATTTGTCTCTCATCTATCTACGAGTTCAGGGACACAAGGTAGATCGTAATTTTGTCACTCATTGCAAAGCTATCTTTTTTCCTAATAGCCTCCACACTTCCAACAATTTCCAGCAATCTGATAGCTTGTTTGCAGAGATAATCAGTCAGATTTTTCAGTGCTTTGTAATCTTCAGTAACAATTGTGTTTTGTTATCCTTTGATCATTATCTCGATTACTTTAATTTTTCTTTTTCTCCTTCAGCCCAAGATCCAAGGTCTTCATATTTATACATTGCAGCAATTGAAATCAAAATGATTCCTGGACACTTTTGAATAGCTGCTAAATTCTTGCAAAACAAATTTTAAAAATCTGTATCTTTTAACATTATGGACAATGGAAGTGAACAGACCTGCAGTAAATTCCTGATTAGAAGAAAGCCCTGAACAGAATTCAAATCTTTATCTATCAGAGGTGTATACGCCAGTGGTATTGGATGTCTTCAGCATCCTATGAATCAACACAAGAATATGAAAAGCTCAAGTAAATAAATACACAAAAGAACGGAGAGAAGCATGTCATTTAGACACAGTTCATTTCTGACATGACCCATCTGTCTTCCAAAGTGCATAAAAACTCGTCTCTTCTAATAACCATTTTATCAAGTCTGACAGAGTTTCTCTTGCCGTCTTAATGCTGTACCGATTTGAGCTAAGCACACTCTGGCAGCAGTTGCGATTCAAATTTGTATTTTGTCTTTTGCTGGAAAATAGATGATTGATTGCCAGTGCAGTTCAGAAACACATGGGCCATTCATTCCTGGCTAGTTTTCTTCATGCACTTTCTACAATTGTCACTGTTTCCCTCAGTTCTTATTATAGAGCAAATCATTCCCTTGCCCCTCATCCTGCTGTGCATTCAAGGTTCCCAGCTGTCCTCATTTTCTCTATTCTTTTAGGAAAATCTCTTCAAGAATCTGCTCTTCAATGCCTTTTCCTAATTTTCTGTGGTTTTAGGATCTCTTGTAGTGCAAACCCACATGGGATATGGTCATTTGCATTATTCAACCCTATTATCTTGTTACTTTAAGCCATGCCACTTTCAATTGAAGTTGTCTAGTGTATGACTCTAGTTGTGGTTATTCTTTGCAGCATTTACTTTGATCCTCTTCTCTAAATGCAACATTTGAAAACCCTCTCTGCCTGATGCTTTTCTTCTTTTTCCAAGTGTCATGTACATGTGATTGCTGACCACAAAATACATTAGTTTAGCAAATATTTGTGCTCTCCAAATGTTTGTCATGCTGCATGCTTTGTCTTCTAAAAGACAAAGATACAGGCATAGAGATAGTTTTATGACAAATTAACTAATGACAGGAGATTTTGTATCTGTTTCTAATTCTATGTGACTGACACAATTAAGGAAAGAGAGGCACTGAAATTATCTACAGAATGGGAAATATCATACTTCTTTTTCTCATAAAGATTCAATGAAGAACTGATTATAGTTCCTAGAGCATTTTGGGACTCTGGGTCCCCAAAGTACTGTGGTCTTTATTGCACCTGAAGACAGCTGAACCTACTTACTCAAATGTCTTTAGGACCTGGGTTTATTTGTCATCCCTGTTTAATTTGATTTGTCACAGGAAACAGTTACCCAAGTGTATGCGATGTACTTCATACTTCCAAGTGGATGAGATAGTGGTAGAGTTAGTGGCAACATTTTTAAGTGTTCTTTCTGTCTAAAAATTCACCAGGTGCATATCAGAAAAGTAATCTCAGTTTTATCTGATGATTAAATTTCAAAATTACAGGAGAAAAAGTTAGAAAATTCATTTATTTTCCATATTGAGAAATCTTTGAGGAAAAAATAAAATTCAAATAAAGTTTTACTCTTTGTAGGTACTGCCATACCATCAAAAAACTTTATTGAAGGATTTCATTTAACTACTTTTTCTAAATATTTCTCATTAAGGGGTCCACTAACTGAGGTGAGTTTTATCCTTGGAGAAATAAGGTTTAACTTATGGGGAGGTCTAGATGCAAAATCCATTTGCCTGCCCTTTCCTATACTGAATTATAATAGTTGAAAATAAATAATGTTTTAATTCTTTTTAGAAAAAGATACTACACAATTGGACCAGTTAGACATAAAGTCCTCTTCATAAGCCTCTCTTCAGCCTAAAGTATTCCCAAATCCTGTCAGCAGTCTGGGGGTTTATATGTTGGGCTCTCCTGCTGTTTGTAAAGTATCTAGTAAACTGCTCCGTGAATATACATTATCCAGTTTTCATTTGGACTTTTGGTCCAAGCATTTTCCACCCTCACCCGCAATTTTCCTTTGGACTGATTCACTCAGAAAACTTCCGACTCAATGACATCTTTATCACTCTCTTTTAACAGGAGGATTTTTTTTTTTGAGCTGCATAGGTTACACTTCTCTTTGTTTTGTAGCAAATACATATTTTCTTTTTTTAAGAAAACAAAGTCACTGTTTGGTTTTTATTAACCATAATTTGATTGCTTTCCTTGTTGCCTATATCTAATTTCCTGGTGCCTTATGTCTCCCAAAATTCAGAAGGGTGTACTAAGGTTTGCATTTTCTTTCGCTGTAAAAATTTATGGGCTATTTTAATACAGATTAGTGAAAGTGCAATACCAAAGCACTGTAGGTGGTAAAACCCAGTTATCATTTGTATGATTAGTTTCACCTTGTAGCCGTGTCTCTGAAAAATGCAATTAACAGTTTCATATTCAGCATAGCTGGCTTTTATTCCTGCTGCATGGTGTGCAACATTTGCATCATAAAAAAAACCCTAATTGGTAAACACAGCCTTGCCAGATTCTCTGCAATTCACCCAATTCTCGTAACGTTAATTGGCTCAGCTTCAACACACATTGGATGGGTTTTCAAAGGCAGCCGCAGATTAGAGAGCTTGCAAGCACTTGTGTTTCACAGTACTGACTCCAAGGAGACTGAGAGAGGAAAAAAAAATATTTTTAATTAATGCTGAATGCAGGCGAGCTCTCTTGTCCAATGGTTGCCATGGAAACTGTTTTGTCTGCTAATCTGATAGCTGAGTGTATGTTTATTGGTACACATCTCTAATGACCTTCAGAGACTAAACTCAGCTGGAAAGTAGTATTCTACCACTGTGGTCAGAGACAGCAGCTAAGTGATTACATCCTAAACTCTGTTATTGTAGCTTATGCTGTTGTGGTTTTTTTTTCCCTTCGTTATTGTTGTTCCCTGCTATGCATTGCCCCAAAAATGACAATTCACAGTGCTTAGATGCATATCTTTGGTAACGGATACAGTGTGTCAGATACAGTATGTAAAGTTTTTATAGTGAGGTCTTTAAACTGCAAATTCTTGTATTGCTGGGCTGAGGGAATTTGTCACTTTCTGTCTCTAGTAATGGGTTAAATCAAAATAGGTGTGATTCTAAAAAAAAAAAAATAGAAAATTGATGTGATATATTGTCCTGGAAAGACAGGGGGAAATCCAATATTCCTCTTCTAGATGAACAAACGCATTTTAAACCTGAACAGTATTGTTTCTCATACCATTAGAAAAGGTAATCCTCAATATTCAGGTGTTACGCCTTTAAGTGAGAACCATTAATTATAGCTCGTTTGCTGACAGTTTTCAATTTTGTAATAATAGTACACAAACTTATTATTGGAACAATTTCTAGAAGCATACAAAAGCAAATCGTATCCTAATTAACCAACCAATCTTTCTTTAAATCTGGGGGTGTATAAGTGTTGACTCTGCCTTAATTACCAGCACTGCATGCATGAATGCGGTACGATAGACAATTAATACAGGAACTGTCAGACTCATATAGAGGATTGTGGGTAGGTTTCCAAATCCTACAGACCAAATGGCACCTCAGCCTTGCGCAGATTGTTCACATTAACCTCCAACAGGTATTATTTTGGCTTTTACGTATTAAGCATTAACTAAAAATCTTTGACTTTGAGGTATGTTAAATGGGAAGGGCATGGGCATCACCAAGGCAGTGCATCTCCTGCCTCCCCGGTGTGAAGACTGCAGAGTGCGAGATGCAGGAGAAGGGCTGGCGACTGCCTTGGGCCATTGCTGGTCCTTGAGGTTTGCTGCTTTTTGCCTAGAGATGTGGGAAAGCTGCTGTCGCCCTTGTCCTCCTGCCCTGCGAGTGGTCTATGGGGAGGAGCTGCTCAGAGTGGCTCCTAGCTCGCTTTCAGGCTTCCCGTGGGGGGAGATGGAGGGTCCAAAGGTAGAGAGACCCAACAGAGAAACACCTGAAGAGTAGCCACAATAAAGAGTGAGAGTTAAGGGACAGAAGAGAAGATGAAAACAGGCAAGGAAAAGAAGCTGAGCTACGAAACAAAAAACTAGTCGGCGATAATTCAGAAGTGATTTATTTACCTACATCCACCTCCACAGTTCAAGTGAGTGTGAATGGTGAAGGCCAACAAAAAGAATGAAGGAAAGACCTTCAAACAGAGGAGAAAGTATAGGAGAGAGTAAAAGGGGACTATCATTAAATAAGGAACTATCTGATGTGATTTTTTCTACCGGAATGTTCAAATTTTGATTTCCTCACTTTAAAATCTTTAATTTTAATGTTTTGATCCTTGTCATTAATGAGGAAATAAGATAATTAGCATACTGGGGGCTATGTCCCTGTTATCATGATCCTCTCTATTCTTTTATTACTATTGTCAAAGCTTAGGACATACCAGAAACACCACAGACCTGCAACCCTTCCTAGTGGTTAGGTCTGAAATCCGCAAATCTTACCAGGCAGCACCATCTTAAATGTACGGTGCTCCAGGCATTTGTGTCCCGCTGCACCTCTCCCACGGGGCTGCATCACCAGCTTCCTGGGGAAAGGGCATGAAACCTGTCTCTAAGATATCGGGTGTTTCCTCAGCTGAGCTGCAGATATGTTTATGTCAGATCTTCAAACTGAGTTAGCGCAGAGAATTTATTTTTAAACCTTTCCAGAAATGAGCTCTCAGTCCCTCCTTGTCATTCCGCTCTTATTCTCCCTTGCCAAAATTTGGTCATTTGGTATGGTATCAAAACACCTTGTCCTCAGAATGCTTCATTTCTAGGCTTGACCCTCTTCCCGTTCCAAGCTACGATCTTTAAAATTAAATAAATTAGAGATTAATATAAACCCTTCTTTTATTTTCATCTATATTAGCTGTTATTTTCTTTTGAAAATATCAATCCCTACATTTTATGAATTTGATTTAAAGTGCTGTCTGCAGCTGCTTCAGCCTAAGAGAGCGGTGTGCTAACCTAGCGGTGGATGCAATTCAAAGCTGTTTATTTGTGCACAGGCTTCACGAAGAGACCCTGCTATGTGTTATTGGAACAAAACAGGCATTTTCATGCAGGAGTTTGATGCTTCTCTCAATGAGACAGAAAAATGCATAAAGTAAAGGCTAGACTGGGGGGGGG